>PVHY01008323.1:0-62297 GCA_004024945.1 Uropsilus gracilis
CTGTCTTCTTGAAAGCATTTTTTGCTTTTAAGGTATGTGGCTACATTCTTTGACAATGCATTCTTTGACACCTTCTGATGCTACAGTGCTTGGTCTGTGAGTCCAGGCATACCTCAAACAAGGAGGTCCTGAATCAGTTCAGTGCTGCTGAGGAAAGTGAAAAAGCCCCCAAGTTCACCACCAGGCGGCTGTCAGAGACAGAGGGACAAATTGGCTTGAGGTTACAGAAGGAATCTAAGCATGTAATTTAATGACATGATTTGATACCCAGGATAAATAAAAGCAACAAAACAAAACAAAACCCAAACAGAGAGAAAGAGGGATGCAAAGTATCCCAAAGTCAGGGAACATCTGGGGTGATGTTCCCTGGGAACAGAGTCCTGTTCCCTCTACTTACTCCCCAAACTCTGGCTTTTCAGAAGATCCCATAGTGCTGGGGCCCAGACCTGGGGATGGGAGCCAAGCACATGCTGCCTGGGAGACTCAGGTCAGGCGGACACAGTGTGGGAGTGCTATCAGGCAAGCCAACACTGTGACATTTTTAAGATGTGAACAGAGGTCCAGTGATGTTAAGCAATCTGCCTCATTTTACACAGGTAGAAAATGAATGTGCCAGGGTTTAACCCTAGGACTCTGCTGTTTCCTGAATCAAGATCTCTTCTCCCCAGCCAGTTTTTGTCATCTTTGATAAGCATACTTAGCAGAGTCAACAGAAAATAGATAGATGTAAGCACGAAATAATGATTTTACTTTGAAAAGGAACCAAGAAACTGTTAGGAGGCTGTGGCCCCCAGAACTGGTGTTAATTTATTAAAATAGCTATTGTTGGCATTGGTGGGGGGAGATTTGGAGAAGGGAAGTTAAGCCTTCTCTTAAGAAAAGAGGATTAAAGGATCAGGGAGGGGACAGTGTATAAAAGCTATGGAAGGAGACAGAACAGAGAAGAATGGAAGAGGACAGAGAGGAGAATGGAGAAGTAAGGAGCATAGAGAAGCAGCAGGGAGGCTGGAGGCCTCAGAGCTGCCGCTGCCATGTGGGGCAGCAGGGGAGGGAAGGAAGCCAAGCTGTGGGCTTCCATCCCCAGCCTGGGCCAGTGAGGAGCCCAGGGAAGCATCTTGTAGGAACTTGTGAGCTGTGTGAGCTGTCTTGGAGATGTGGTACTTGAAACTGCGAAGCTTGAAAGCCTTCTGGAGAACTGAAGAGAGTTTTCTGTGTTGTCGTATTCAGCGTGAGAAGTCTGAAGTGCTTGCTGTGTTGCTGTATTGAGTGAGTTTTGCTGATGCTGGGGCCACTTTGGAGTTGGAGCTGAAAAGATGCCAGAGCTGTGCCTTTTGGAGAAGAATTGAGGATGTCATCCTGGTTCTCCTTGTTGGATCTGAATTTCCTGCATTTGGAAAAGGACCGATGACACCATCTTGGCTTCTTCTGGCTTGGAGTGAATGGAGCTGGTTTCTGCCTCCCTCTTAAGGTTTATGTGGCTTGCTACTACATGCATGGGCTGGGAAGAACCTGGTGTGTGGCTGGCTTTAAAGGGCCAGGTGCTACCCTTTGTAGGTTTGGGTAAGCACCCTGTTTTGTCTGTTTTTCCATCCAATTTCAAAACCAATTATGCACAGAGACTGGGGGTAAGGGTTGGGGGACATGGGGATGGGGAAAGGAAAAAGAGGCTGGCCTAGGAAGGAGAAAGGGAGGGGAGAGCTGTGGAGTAGTGGGAGAGAATCAAGGACTTGACGTGAAATGCAGCAAAGAGGTTAGCAAAGTCTTTCAGAATTGACTGTGCTTTTCCACTTGAACTTGAGAACAGTCCTATGAAGAATAAGGAAGAGATGGAGCAGAGGAACAGACAATGCTGCAGGATGTTGGATGACACCCCTTCCCAAGGTCAGTATTCTCTGTGAGACCAGGCTGCCCTGCTGCTGAGGAAGCCTAAGCTTTTAGTTTCTGTGCTGCTCTTTCTGTCTCATCAGGTTGCACTGGGGAAGAATTAGAGGTTGAAAATATGAGTTTATCAGAGACTCAGGCCTTCCAAATGGTGGACCATTGAGGAAGGGTGGAAGCAGATAGTGATGGAATCCCATAAAACCTCAGATGAAAGAACATTCCTCCCAAACCTTCCACCCCACCTTCTTTAAGCTCACTTCATTGACCTGTTCCTCCCTAGAACCTACTTCCTCCCCACCCTGGCTTCTCCTATCTGACTCCTATCTGTCACACCCCTTTATATTGTAACATATCTACTGACATTCTTTGAAAACTCTAGGAAAGATTTTGGCAGTGTGAAGAACAAGACTGTGACACTGCCCATCTATTGAGGTGAGGTCACCTGCCCAAATACCTCACACGCACCTGCCACTGGTTATTGGTGGGTACAGCATGTGTACTTGTGATGACATAGTACACCAAAACCTCCACACCAGGCACCCCCACTGAGAACAGAACCATCTCTGCTTTAACATGACTCCACAATCCACTGTCTTCTCCAAAATACTCCTGCCCAGAAACTTTCAAATGACTAACTTTCCAGTATCTTCCTGGAAAGTCAATCAGATTTTCATTAAAAGTCATCAGATAGCTTGCTGTTAGATCACAACTTTATATGTGATTATGGTATCAAGACCCTGTCATGCTCTACCTTAAAAGACATTGTCCAGTGATAGACACCTAAACAATGATTTTTAAAAATTTTCTTTTTTTCCTTTTTTATGAGACTAAGTCTCATTATGTTGCCCAGGGTAATCCCAATCCTGTGCCCTCAAGCGATCCCCAGCCTCAGCTTCCCAGGTAACTGAGATAACAGGCTCTCACCACCATGCCCAACTGCTTTTTTGAGACCAGGTCTCACTATGATGCCCAGGGCAGTCTCAAACCCATGAACTCAAATGATCCCAAGCCTCTTGCCTCCCAGCGGTTAGACTACAGGCGCATGCTACCACACCTGGCTTAAACAAAGATATTACCATTCTTGACCTCTCAAAATCCAGTTCACTGCAACTGACACTCTCTCATAGCAGACTTCAAAATCTCCATGCAGGTTGCTTTGGTATCCTCCCTCTGTGCGAGTAAAGACAGCAAGAATAATGCACTTTATCAGCTTATCAACAGACTGGTGATGTTTTAAGGGAGCAAGAAGATGATACAGACAGAAAAGAGAAAAAGATAAGGAATGGGACAACAGGGGAATGAAGGGCAGGTCATTCTCTCATTCAGCTGTAGTAACGCTAATCTGGGATCTAGTGACCCCTGGACACATGAACATGAGCAGTCAGGGAAGTGGGGGTCAGCTACAAGTAGTTTGGTCTGGAGTTAAATGTGTTGTCCTCATGTAACTTCTGTAGAAAGGTGACAAATTCTGCCCCCCTGCTCCAGGTGGAAGAGAAAGTTATATTTGTCTTTCAGTTTCTCTCAGTGCCTTTCCAGGACAAGGAAGGTTCAGTTCTTAGATTCCACAGGCCACATCTTCCTTCTCTTCCATGGTGGGGACTGAGTCAAGGGAGATTTCTGAGCCCTCAGACTGCACCTGGAGTCCTCTTGACCTCTCAGTTGTGGCCACAGCTCCTATGCTGAAGCTGGTCTGCTCTCCCTGCTCAGCCTGGCCTTCTGCTGCCTCATTTCCTTCTCCAAGTGACAAAGTGTATGCTTTCCATTCTTTCCCCTGAGGGTAGTCCACTCTGCCATCTGGACAACTGAGTCCAGGTTGTCCTTCTCAGCAGCTACCTGCCACTCCCAAGTGTCCTCTGACTCATGTCCTGTGTCTGGGTGGCCTCCGTGAAGCCCACACCAGCAGTAGTGAACTTTCAGGTGACAGTCCTTCCAGGCCTAATGACACTACTTACTACACACACACACACACACACACACACACCCCACACACTCACCCTATGTTGAGTAAAAATTCTAAGGTCTTTTCTTTCTAAATCCTGCAATCAAAGTCAGATAAAAGACTGTATCCTTTTCAGTATCCTTTCAACATATTCATGTGTCAGTTATCCTCCAAAACATCAACCAGGAGAGGGAAATCACAGCCATATTACTGTCTTAGGGCTACTGTAATAAAGTACTATGGACTGGGGGTCTTTGCCAATGGAACTCAATCACCTCACATTTCTGGAGTTTAAAAGTTTGAGATTCAGCTTCGCTTCCTGCTGAGGCTCTCCTCTTGGTGGGCGGATGGTGTTTTGTTCGGGTGTCCTCACATGATCTCCCCTCTATGTGTCTGTGTCCTAATCACATTTTTTAAAATAAGGACAGTGACCATTTTAGATTAGGGCCACATGATCTCACATGACCTCATGAAACAGTAATTATCTCTTTAAGGGCTCTATCTCTAAGCCCAGTCACATTCTGACGTAATGGGGGTTAGGATTTCAACTCATGAGTTTGGGGGCAAGGAGTACAATTTGCTCAAAACAGTCTTTCTCTGCTAATTACCACATCCTCCATTTTACTCTCTGTAGAGTCCCAGAGAACAGAAGCCTCAACAATCTACTCCTTTCCTTTCCCTGATGTGAATTTTTGTGATAATTTCCTCTCTTGATCTGCTGTCTCCCAGCTGGAAAAATGGATGCCATGGGACATGATTTACAGAGTAAAGAAATAAGGAATCTATTAATTTATGATTTTCAGATCATTAGCTTCCTTACTGTCACTTGGAGATTGTGGATACCTTTGGATGGGCCTGACCATCTGGTTGAGGGAAAGAAGTAGATGAGAATCCATTTGCAGAGGAATGGGAGGGAGGGGGGGCTCTGGAAATGGGCATACCTCTGGGACAGAAGAGGGTGCAGGACAGGTTCCCTGAGCCAATGACACCCTGAGACTACTTCTCCAGCTTCCCCAGGCCCCCACAGCAGTTTGTATAATAGAGGCAAACACTGTGCCACCAAGTTTACTCCTGGATTTTGTACCTACTGGTCTCCCAATCAAAGACAGAATCATTGAAAGGAACCTTTTCCCCAAATGAAAAACTCCCTTACACGCAGTGATTCTAGAACAGAAAGAGGGCTTCTAAATGGGTCCAAGATTCTACAGGCACAAAGTGGGGTTAGGAATTTAATAGAAATTCTGCTTGGTGATTCTTGCCTCTTTTGTATTCCCAGGCTTGCAGGATAGGAATGTTCAGATTCTTTGAATTAGATTAGAAAGGTCAGGTCTCAAAAGGCAGCTTGCTTAGTTGGCAATATTTTCATTCCCATTTGCTTTTTAATATGCAGTTTTCGGGTCACTTACCATGTAACATGTGACTTGTCATTCCTTTCAACTTTCAGGATGTTTCTAGTTCAGATTTTTTATAAATTTACTTTCTATATTGATGGTGTGTCTGAAGCCAGCTGAACATTCTTTAAAGGTTTTAAAGGTATCTGATTGAGTTTATCAGCTTCTTTTCCATAGCTTCTTTTCTGCTTCTGGAATGATTATAGAGTTCTTTCATAATTGTGCCAAGCATGAAGTGATAATGAAACACTCCAAATCAGAAAGTAGCAGCACAGACATGGTAGCCAGGATTGTTATTTTATGGAGCAGGGAAGGACCAACAGCTCCCCCTAGTGAAATAAGAGGGGTACTAGAGATAATTAAGGAACCCCTTGAATAAACAAAACTTAAGGTTTAAATTTCATTTTACTGCAGATTTTGCATGTAGAAACAAACACTGCAAGTGAAAGCTATAGCTATCAGTTAGGAATAAGTAAATAATATATCAGGTTTTTTTGCAACTGAAAGACTACAATAGCATGCATATTTAATTTTAAATATGAAAAACACAAATAAGATTCAATTTAACTATCCCAAAACAAAAATTCACATTAACAGAAAGTTATCATCAGTATTAAAGGAATAGCTTATATTGATATACTGATCAAGGATGAAATAATTTGAGTGGATTTTTATGAGAAATTCATCAATATCCTTAAGTAGTGTCTAATACATTTGAGGAAAAGCATAAAATGCCAACAAAGAAGCACACAAGTCTCAAACGATGCTTACTAAAGATTTGTGATATTCATTACTGCCTTTCCTAGTTGCTTCATTTATATAAATGGAAAATTATTCTGCATAATTCTAAGTTAATATGTGACAAGAGAAAAAAGATTCCCAGAAGACTGTAAATTAAACTGATAGAGACCCACAGGCCAAAACTGCATGAAGCTACAAAATGCATAGAGAAATCAAATCAATAAGATTTGATAATTTAGCAAAAAGACTTGACAGAGTAGAAATCACTTCTTTCAGACTACCAGCCATTGAATAGGAGCATATGTGAATGGAATTCATTCACAATCTAATTGCATTCACTTAACATATTAGAGGAAAGCTACTATCAAATTAAATTTTAAAAACTCAGCCAAATAGAGTTAGTTAATATTTAATATTACTCCTGTTTTTTCTTTTCTTTGCATTCAACAAAATTAACAACAAGAAAATCAAGCTTTGAACTAGGAAGTAGAACATGCTGAACTGTTTGAATGGAGCACACAGCACTGTTTGAATTTGAAGGCAGAAATGCAAATCTAATCACGTGGGGTGAGCTACAGAATTGCTGATAAAAGCATCTAGAAAAGCTAATCCAAAGAAGCAGTTTTCATGAACAGGATTCGAGGATCAAAAGAATTGCATTTACTGTGTGTAGTTAAGTAATGGGCTGCAAGTTCAGAGTCAGGGTTGTCTAGCAGTGTTTACTGGGGCCTATCTGTTCTACCCAGCCTCCCTGAGCACACTTGTCCTCACTACAGACATGTCTGGAGGTGAGAAAGCTTTGTTTCTGACTCAGGCATTAACCTAGCCCATTTTCCTCTTGCCCATTCGCAAATCCTCCATGACTTCTTGGTGACCTCAGTTTTCTGATTTTGTGCTTTTCTAACTCTATATGCAGTCAAACCTCGGACATGCTGGGGTCAAGGATCTTGGTCCCTTGTGCGATCAAAAGCCTGCTTATAACTTCTGAGTCTTCTGAGACTGAATTATTATCTTGGCTGGCAGTTTTACCAAGAGCACAAACTGTCCATTAACACGTATTTTGTATATTAGATGGCTTATACACTATGTCTTTACAAGTAAAGTACAGATAAAGAAGATGCTTAAAAATCAATGAAAAAATGAAAATATATTTACAGTATGTGCTATATTGATCAATATTTTAAGTTAATGTCATCTGCTTGCAAGACGAATCATCTCCATCAGTGTTGTCTCACATGATATAAAATACTGTAGCTGTTATATATATTACCAACATTAGATCAAATATGAAAAGTGATATGAAAAGGAAATCTAAAACTATTTACAGATCTAATGATTTATGCATTAATAATATTTTTTAAAAAAATTCTTGCATAAGGGGAACCACATAGTTGAACATAATCTTGTTCAAGGGTCAAATTTCTAGACTCTCAAAAACTTGGCTATGGGGACCAAAAAAGGAAGCACAGTTTTCAAAAGCAGCATCTTTGGAATCATTATAAGGAGACTGCCTATCCTAGATGATAATAACTACAAAATAATTATATACTGGTAGTCAGCAAAAAGTTAAGTCACATACCAAGGCCAAAATCTAGGTGACAGCACAACTTAAAATAGAAAGTAGATAGGAAATAGATTTTAGTTCTTTGTATATTTGCCAGAACAGGCATCTAGGTCTTTGTCCATATGATTGGTCCAAAAAGAGACCACTAATACCAGATCCTCTTGTAATAAACTGGGACCTCAGTGATTATTCCTCCAGTGTCAGGGTGAACTAAAGATAAAGTTCCCCTGTTATCAGGGGACAAGGCCAATTATAGCTGTGACTCTCAGGCTGGAGAGGAGAGTGAATCTTCCTTAAGAATTCATCATTATCAGGTGATCTTACGCAGGCTGGCACACCAAATGCTCCTGATTGTGGTCATCCAGAACTTCCCTGAGCCAGAATTGTAGTCCTCTAACTGGTAGCCTGGGATTACTGACAAAAATCAAAGTCATCCCTGGCAGCATTGACCTCATTGACATCTCAAACAATTCCATCATAAAATTGAAAAAGTGAAAACTTAAGTCACAAAACAATGAACCAAGGCCTCATCAATGAGAGCTGACAAAAACAGCAAAATCATGGATTCAAATAGTCATATATGGAATATAAAACAAGAATGTTCACTCTGATTTCAGTACTAAAAGTGAGAACTTAATAAATAATAACTGTAAAATAAACCATAATAAAATAACTTTGAGATAATAACTTAATAACTTTTAGATCTGCTTATATTTTATTATCTGTAGATGAGATACAGGTAATGACTGATTTAAAGACCGTTGAAAGTCTTAGTGGCATGTTATATATACCTAGTGAAAGAATTAACAATATGAAAACAAATTCCGAGGGAATAATTGAGTACCTGAGGCCAGCTGATAGAAAATATGACCGAGGAGTTAACAGATAAGGAGGGTAGGGAGAAGAAGTCTAGTAAAGGCAATTTTGAAGAGATAATAGCTGTGGATTTTTCAGAACTGATAAGAACTTCAATTCACAGATTTAACCCAACAATTTTTAAATACAATCACATGGGGGGAAAAATCCACATTTAGTATAGCTTAGTGAAACAACAATCTGTTTTGGAAAAGCTAGAGAGAGAACACAGATTAACTAAAACCAAATGACATTTAGTCTGAGATCTGATTTCTCACTGGCAAAAATGGGGGACCAGGGAAAGTGAAATAGTATTTTCAGTATCTTAGAGAAAATAGATGTCAACTCAGAATTATGCTTAGAAAAATGTATCAATCAGAAATGAATGGAAAATGAAACCATTTTGAAAATAATAAAACTTTCTAGTCACCAACACTTGTTAAGGAAATTCTGAAGGATTTTTTTTTTTTTTTTTGGTAAAAAAGAAAATGACCTTAAAGGCAGACCTGAGTTTCAAGAGGAACTACTGAGAAAGATAAATTTATGAAAGCACTGACTGAATAAAGTAATATCAATAATCTTGCAGAATTAAACAAAAACAAGGAAGAAAAACAAATTGCGAGGCGACTAATGACAGTGATAGTGTTCTAAATGTTCTGTATCCCTCAGAAAAGTTGTAAAGACACACACTGACTTTAAGTTACTTAAGTTGTGGCCTGTTTATTATATCCCACTTACATGCCAAAGGCTTCAGAATTTGTGTCTGACTTAGACCTCTGCTGTAACATCCAGACTCCTCTATCCAACTGCTTCCTTGACATCTCATTTTCCAAACAGGTTTCTGTTAAACACTTCAGACTCACCATGTCCAAGAGGTAACTCCTCAGTTGCTCTCCTTCAAAGAACCAAATAAATTCTGTTCTTTTTTCCTCACAAGCTTTTCCTCTCCTTTGATTGCATCTCCATCTTGCCAGTTGCTCAATACAAATATCTCTTTCTCAATCCATAAGGAAGTGTGGGTGACTCTCTTTTAAAACTGTTTTCAGACTCTCTTTTAAAACTGTTCTCCTTGCTTCTCACATCCTGCTCTGAATCAGCCAGCCCTACTCACCTGGGTCACTGTAGTCAATTCTAATTCCTTATTTTTACTATTTTGCTTTTCTGACAGCATCTAGGGTGAGTTTGTTGGATCCTATTAGCCATCTGCTCTAAAATCTGAAATGGCTTCTCACTTCTCCCTGAGCAATAGCCAGTCTTTAAAACGGACCCTTCCAAGGGCCCACATCTGACCCCACCTCTGCTTGTTCCTTCTCTGCATCCTCTCCACCCAGCTCCACTGGGCTCCCTGCTGTTCCTGGAAATCCATAAGTGCTCCTGCTTTCTGATTGCACTGGAAGTTTTTTTTTTTTTTTCCTTGAAAACACTCTCTGTCAACTCTCTATTGGACTACTCCCTCACTGCTTTCTTATTTAATTATATGTCGCTTTCACTAGACTTTTAATACTGCAGATCCCTTCCACTCCCACCACCCACTTCTCCCCACCTCATTTTTCTCCTCTATTTTTCCTCTTTTCACTAGCATTTATCACTTTTTGACATACTATTTTATGTACTTATTTATTGAATCTATTATTTATTTCACCCCGACGCCTCTCACATACAGAGATACTAGATTTGTAGGAATAGTGATCTTTTTCACTTTGTATATCAATCTTTACACAAGCACCTATGGCAGTGCCTGGCTTCTATAGTAGGTATGATTTTTTTTAAACTAGATGAATAAACTGATAAAAATAATCATAATACAGTTTCCAAAGTAGTTAAAATTAGAGTGGAATCAATAGAGAGAAGGCAAGGCATGAGAGAAAAATAAACAAAAAATTGAATGGACAACAACAAAGCACAAATAGGATGGCAGAAATTCAAGAAATTCAAGTACAAAATATAATTCACATTCATAGAATAAATGTCTTAGTGAAAAAGGCAGTTAATTGTACAGAAAATTTATTAAAACAATTATAAGCTCCATTTTTAAAAAAATTCTAAAACATATGGTATACAGATGGCTAAAGGTTGAAAATAAGAAGATGGAAAAAGATAAACCATGTAAATACTATCTATAAACAATCATATGGCTTGCATAAACAGCAAGCAAAATAGATTCTTTGGGGCAAAAACCTAACCAATGTTAATCAAGAGTATTACTTTATTGATTAAACTTTAGTTAACTGGAAATACATAATAATTTAAAGCTATATGTATCTAATAGCTGTAAACATTTGCAACACTTAATATAACTAAAGATGTTTACTTCTACTGTGAAATAATAAAATAAACAGAAAATAAGTTGATAATGGTAAAGAAGTCTTGATTATGATAAAATTCATAACATTAACCAAATATAACCATATAATACTGAAACCAACAAAAATAGAAAATAAATCATTTTCAAGTTATAATTTATAAAAATTGATATGTCAGATCACAAAACCATCTCCATTTTGAAAAATTAAACCATATGAAACATACTCTATTACTACAGTGTAATTTCATTAAAAATCAGTGGCAAAAAAGCTTTTCAAAATCTTTCATTGTTTTTATATCTTCCAGTTCAAAAAAGAAATTATAACAAAAAATAGAAAATGTCTTAAACATAAATATTAAACAAAAAGGAAAATAGGAGAAAATATTTTTGGTGATACAGTTAAAGTAAAACTTAATGTCTATATTTCAAAGCAGACATGTTATGAAGGAGGGCAAAAATGTAATGAAGTCGGCCTCCATTTCAAGAAATAGAAAAAGAACAGCTGTAAATGTAATATATCAGTTTTTTCTGAGAGGAAAGGGAAGGTGGTGGGGCTAGGAGTGTTACACATGAACTTCTAAGGTCCTGGAATTGTGCCATTTCTTTTTTTTTTTTAAATTATTTTATTTAACATTGGTCATATTTGTATAGTTACTGTTTCCCTTAGGTATGGCCTTCCCCTCACTACTGCACCCTTGCACCCTTACTCCCCCTTTCCCCCTTCAGTCCCTATCCTTTTCCCTTTCTCCCTTTCCCCCTCATGTTACTCTAACTCCATTCTTGCTGCAGTCATTGGTCAATGCTTGGCCCAATGGTCTTTTTTTTTTTGGGGGGGGGGGAGGGCAAAGTCCTTTTCCTGGGAGAGAACCTGCATTCCTGGAATGCAGCAGACCAGGTTGCTGGTATCTCCAGGAGTAACTGTGAGGTGAGTAGCCAGGTTTCACACATGAGGAACCTCTTGTAGGGCAGACGAGTGGCATGGATCTCCAGACTCCTTTATTGTGGAACTTCCTAAAACATAAGAGATTGTCTCTTTTTCTCCAGACCCATGTGTTCACTGGGTTCCATGTCTCTTTATCCATACTGGGAAATGTACCATTTCTTAACCTAATCTGTATACATGCTACTGTGAGTCATATGGAGAATCTTTTCCTTATACATCTTTGTACTTGTCCAATATTATTGAATTATGTAAGTGCAGGTTTTTATATGCTGCAGAAAATTGAGTAAAACACAGGACTGACTTCAAGGTACTTACTGTCTAGCGAAGGAAATAGACATGTTCTTAAGTAGATATTGAAAAACAAATAGAAATCTTGCATATTGAGTAATATGAGAAGAGAGGACATATAGCAAAACAGGGTTCAAAGTGGTCAGAGAATATTTGTATTGGTGGAACTGGGAGGAAGAGCACATGGAATGGGAAATGAGGATTCTAGGTAAGTCTCAGAGAGGAGAGGTCATGGGTGGGATCAGAGACTGAAGCAGGATGCCCTGCAGAGTATACAGAGGGGACTATATTCATTGTAGAGAGGATACCAGCTGAGAATACATGAGGATGATCCAGTCCACAACTCTGTGTCTTTTGATTGATGAGTTCAGACCATTGACATTAAGGGTAATTATTGATGTTTGAGATTAAAGTTGGTTTTCTGGTGGTCATTCTGAGGTACTGATTTGGTTCCTTGTTTTGTTCTTCCTGTTTATTGTAATAGCTTTGGTCTTAAGGCTTCTTGAAAAATTTCTTTGAGTGGGGGTTTAGTGGTAGCAAATTTCTGGAGGCTTTGCAGGGTAGAGTATTCTTGCTACTTTTTGTCTTGGAGTTGTTTTTGTTTTTTTGTTATTTTAAGATGTGGCTCCATTCTCTCCTTGCCTGGAGTGTCTCTTCAGAGAAATCTGAGGTTAGCCTAATGTATTTTCCTTTGTAAGTTACATGTTTCCTTGCTCTGGTCATTCTCATTATTTTTTCCTTATCTTGGGCTCTTGGAAGTTTAATGATGATATATCTTGCTGTGGTTTTTCTTTAATTAATGTAGTTTGGTGTCCTCTTTGCTTCCTGTGTGTCAATTTTCATTTCTTTCTTCAGAATTTGGAAATTCTCCTCTATTTTTGCATTAAAAAGCCTTTCAGTTCTCATGTCTCTCTCTTCTCCATCTGGAATTCTGATTACTCTTATATTTCCTTTTTCTAGGGAATCTGAAAAATCTCTGACTTTTTCTTCTGTCTTCTTACTTTGCTTTTCTCTCTCTTTTTCCTTTTCCATCCTCTCTATTTCTGTATCCTCGAGTATGCTGATTTGTTCTATTTTACCTAATCTTCTAATCTGCTTCCCTGCCTTTTCCCTGTATTTTTGAGCTCCTCTGTTGCTCCTCTTATATCCTAGGTCTCTTTCAGTTTCTTTTTTAGAGATTCATTCTCCATCTTCAGTTCATCAATTATGTTATTCTTATTTATGTATTCTTTTTTTATATTTTTCTACTACTTCTCTTAGTTTGTTAAATGCTTCTAACATGTGAGAAAACTTTTTTCTGCATTTTCCATGTCACTTTGAGTGCTTTTATCATGGAGTCAGACAGGATAGGAATAGGGGTAGCTCTATCCCCCTTCCTAGGTTTGTTTAGTCTGTATTTGTTGCTTTTTCCAAGTTCTCACTCCTGTGCCGCTGGAGCTCTTTATTTCTTAGATTGCATTGGTGCCTCCTGTTTCCGGGAGGATCTGGTGAGGATGGGTGTTTCTGGGGGGACCTGGCAAGGTGCCCTCACCTCAGACACTCCCCATCTGCAGGTCTGTGGGTCAAGATGCACTCAGTGGCTGCCAGAACCCTGAACATGTCATCTGAAAACACATAGGGATGAATATTTTGTGAAATTCAGAAATTTTTAACATAGAAGTAGGACATTGAAAATAAAAGAATTGTTAGCGATAGTTTACACTTTTTTATTTCTTTTTTCTTTATAGACATTTAATATAATTTCATTTGATACAATATGTAAATATTGAATATATATTTACTGACTATAACATATTGCATAATATAATTTTTAAAATTAATTAAATAATTAATTTATATATAAATTTCACATCTTTGTCATCTCCGGGGTTTGCCCTCCCTCCCTGCCTGTTCCTACCCTGTCCCACCTCCCTCCCCGAGATGTGTCCTTCATTTTGGTTGTTAGCTTGCTTTGACTTTTCTTCATGGGTTTTTGTTTATCTTTCCCATATCCCATATAGTAGTGAAACCATTTGGTGTCTTTTTGACTTGTTTCTGCTAGTATGATTTCTTCTAAGTACATCCATGTTATCATAAAATCATCCAATTTGCTATTTTTAATTGATGAGCAATATTCCATTGTGTATACATACCACATCTTTTTTATCCAGTCATCTGTTTTGGGACATTTTGGTTGCTTCCATGACTTTGCAATTATAAATAGTGTTGCAGCAAACATCCATGGTTTTCCATAGTGGATGGACCAGTTTACATTCCTACCAGCAGTGTAAGAGTGTTCCTTTCTCTCCACATCCCCACCAGCACTTGTTGTTGCCCGTTTTTTGGATATGGGCCATTCTTACTGGTGTAAGGTGGTATCTCATTGTGGTTTTGATTTTCATTTCCCTGATTGCTAGTGATGTTGAACAGTTTTTCATGTACCTGTTGGCCATTTGTATTTCCTCTTTGGTGAAGTGTCTTTTTAATTCTTCCTCTCATTTTTTAACTGGGTTTTTTACTTTGTTTTTGTTAAGTTGTGTGAGTTCTTTGTGCATCTTTGTTATCAGACCCTTATCACTTGTATGTAAGACAAAATTTTTTTCCTACTCAGTTGGGTTTCTTTTTGTTATCTCTGTTGTCTCTTTTGCTGTACAGAAACTTTTTAGTTTGATGTAGTCCCAGCTGTTAATGTTTTCCTTCATTTTTTTACCTGCTATAGATGTATTTAGAAATGAATTTCTAGATTGTAATTCATGAAGGGTTTTGCCCACATTATTTCTTAGAAAGACCAAATAAAAAGCTAGCTTACTAGTCATTTTAGATTTGCTTTATAATCTGTAGTTTTAAATATGTCATTTATGAATTAAGATTTTTCCTTTGATCTCAATCACTTTCTTTTTTTTTTTTTTCTACTTTTATTGCATTGGCTAAGAAAGTTCCTAAGACTGCAAGCTAAAACATATTTCCCTTGTTTCTATTCTGAAAGTAGAAAGTTTTTGTCTTTAGTCATTGAATATAATGCTAACTATAGGTGTATTGTCTATCAGGTCAAGAAAGTTTCCTTTAATTCCAGGTTGCAAAGAGTTTTTATCATAAGTGGATATTGAATTTTGTCAAATGCTTTTTTCGCCATCTATTGCAATAACTGTTTTCTTTTTTAATTTGTTAATACATGAGTTGTAGTGATTTATTTTCAAATGTTATATCAACCTTGCATTTCTAAAGCAGGCCTCCCTTGAATATGCTGTATTCTCCTTTTCACACATTTCTTGCTTGAAATAATCTTGTTCAGGGTTTTTACATTTGTGTTCATGAGCAGTATTGGTCTATGGTTTCCTTTGCTTGTGACTCTTTTTTCTGGTTTTGGTATCTGAATGGTGCTGACCTCACAGAATGAATTCATAAATATTCCCTGCTCTGCAATTTCATTGAAGAGCTTGTGGTATTTGATATTTTCTTATCCTTAAATGTTAGATAAACTTGAACCAGAGGTGTGTGTGTGGGGGTGGGGTGGAGGGGTGGGGGGGGAGAGTGAGCCAAAGTTGATTCTGATGATTTGCCTAGCCTCCCCCTCCAGTCTATAATTTAGTCATCTACCATCATATTTTCTTTTTTCTTGGCCTGTCTAGCATTTTCTAACTGTATGACAACACTGTGGAGTTTGCGGTGTTATGGTGTAGATATTTTGTGTTACTATAAATATTTCTGAGCTTTGTTTTGGCATGCCATCTATTTCCTTGAAAAGATTTATATCTCTGTGAATTTGTGACTGTGTCAAAGCAGACCTCATTTAAAATTTTTCCCCACTACTGATGCAAGACCACATGAGACTCTATCTGCTGTAGTATAAATTATAAAATTTTGCATTCTTAAACACAAACTTACTGACCCTGTGTGAGTTGACATTGCTGTTCTCTGCAACCATTTGCAACATTCTTTTTCAGCATGGGGAGTTTTTTCCCAAGCATATATGACCAAAGCCATGCAGCTGGAAGGATGCCCTTGGAAGATCCCCAGTGCTCACTACGTAGCACTCACCTCTGGTTCTCTGTCCCTGCAGATGCCTTCCTGGGGGTCTTTCCATCACCCAGACCATCTCTTGAACTCAAGAAAAGCCCCTTTGACTATTTCAGGTTGCCCTCCTCACCAAACAATAAGCCAAGTAATATTAAGCTTCACCTTATTTGTTTCTCCTGTCCCAGGAAATACTGTCCTATGTCATTTGTTGATATCCAATGTCTGAAAACCATGTCTCATGTATTTTGCCAATTTTCAGATAGACTCTTGACCAGAAGTGAAAGTTTCAAAGTTAGTTTATAATCATTTTGATTTGCTTGATTTTGTCTTTTCTGCTTGCCTTTCCACTTCTCATCCGATGTTAGATGAAAGTAAAGCCATGTTAAGTAGAAATCCAGGTTTTGAATGAAAGCGGTGATGGAGAATGAATAATGTGAAAGATAAAAGTGGTTCAGCACATCTTCAGAGTATACTTTCAGCCTCTGACACACCATTTGGCAAGCAGGTGTCAGACAATTTCATGAGCCACAGTTCTCATAAGGACTGAGAGTTTTATGGAGAACAGCTTTTCTAAGGTTTCAGAGCTTTTTTGTGGAACAAAAGATACCAGTACCTCCTCCCCCCCTTTTCCCGGCTTTCTTTCCAATTCTTCTAAAATGTATTTCCCTAGTGAATACATCTATTTGGAAGTTGGTGTGTCTATGACCTTCCCCCTATTTGCGCCTTCCTGAAGCTGCCCACTCAACCACTGAGCTCTAATCTGAAAAGGGATGATAAAATCATTAGCTGCATCCACTTAGGAATGATCTTACAATATCTGACTCTTGTCCTCATTTCAGTTCAATTATACATTCTGATTTCCTGAAGCTGCTGATGCTTTATTTATGACGGGCACGTGAGCTGCTGAGCTGGCCTTGTTAGAGAAGTTGATGCCCTTGCAGGAGCTTCTGTTCTGCTACATTTGTGTCACACACTTGCTGCACAATTAAAGCTTGCATGAGAAGATTCAAGGAAATGTCAACTTGGTTGCATTTTCCCATCTTCTGGAAGAAACATTACTTTAGATTGATTAGTCATTTGCAAAGATCACAGTCCTAATGAGTGTTTCATTCGGGAGTCCTACCAGCTTTACTGGGACACTGGCGATATCTGAGGACTCTAGATTTAGGTATTGGCTTTCTTGGATACAGGGTGCAGCTGGGGAGCAGATCAGCTACTCCCCTCTGGGGGAAGCTGGGGCAACCTGTCTGCCTCCATGTGGCCTGGGGGCTGCTCTGTCTCTTCCTCCTACAGGTTAGGGAGGTGGGGGCTGGAAAACTGCCTGTGCATGGGTTGAGGGGGGTGCCCATCTGGTACATTCCCACCTCAGTCATTTCTCAGCTTTTACAAGAGAAACAACAGCCCAGATACAGATAAACTGTATGAGACAGAGAAATAAAGGTCCTGAACACACCCGTCACCTACCCCCAAAGAGCATTGTTGGAACTCTGAGACACAAGATGGTTATGGACAAGAGTAAAGACACATCAGCAAATAACACTAACATTTCTGGTGCCGGGGCTAAACACTCCACCCAGAAACACTTTCAACATGAGCAAAAAGTGCTTCCATCTCAATGGGGGAGCAAAACCACAAAGAAGTGTCAGTGGCCCACAGAGAACGGTGAACCAAAAGAGAGGAGTGAGTGAGACCAACCATTGGTTGAGGTCTCTCTCCACTGGGGAACTCCCCTATGGCCAATGGCTGGGAATTGGTTTCCCAAAGCCAGTTACTAGAGCTACAAGGCCAAAAAGCAACACCAAGGGACAAACAATGGAATGAAAGGATGAGACAACCAATAAGAACAAGGAGATCCTAAAAACAGAGATAATAAAGGTTCTGAGAAAAAGAGACTGTCTCCTCCACCACAGGAAATTCCACAATAAAGAAATGGGGAGAGCGACTCCATACACCAGACCGACAGAAGGTTCACCGACATGCTCAGAAGGGCCATCTGCCCTAAGGTTATTCATGGATATATGATCAGCCTGGTCTGCAGTCCCCCAGGAATGCAGGACTTAACACAGGAGGACACTGCTTCAGAAAGAAGAGAACAACAGACCAATCATCAACCAACAACTGATGATGAGAAAGGGATTGGAGAGACCAGAGGGGAGACCATGGGAAGGGAATGAGGGAGGAGGGTGGAGGACCATGCCTACACACATGAACTATGTAAGCAAACAATAAGAAGCATAAAAATAAATTTTAAAAGTCAGTTATTGTTTTACAGAGAGAAGAATGGAATTTCCCCTTTGTCTACAAAATACATTAATAATTCTCTATCATTATCAACTTCTTTTCAAGTAAATAGAAAAATTTAATCCCAATATTGAATTTTCCCATTTATGTTTTATACCCCCCACCCAAAATTTTGCTCCCTTGTTCCTTAACTCTCCTCTCCTTCTTGTCCTTACCTGTAAATTGATGATAGTCACCGGTTTTTTGAAAGTACCCAGATCATTTTGAATTAGGATGAGAATGTTTTTTTATCTAATAATTCATATGGGTATAGCCCAATACGTATTTGAAAAAAAAATACTGTTAAATTCTCCACACTCAACAGAGAATTAATTTTAGTTGGATCAAAAATATACAGATTTAAAAGGCTAAGACAGAAGCTTAAATGAACTAATCATATATTAGAAGAACTAATGAAAAAAAATATAGTCTTCACGAGGAGGAAATCATATAAAAATTGCCATCTAAAACATGGAAACCATGAAAGTAAAGATTGATATATAACTTGTTACCTATGTATGGAGACGTGTAATTTTTATGTTCTCCTGTACCTTTACTCTGCCCTTTTTTCTCCCATTTTTTAAAAATTCCAAGTAGTTTTGCACCAATTCGCAAAAAATTAATGCTCTTCAGGGTTTTTTTTGGGGGGGGGGCACAAAAGGTGAAGCATGTGGAGCACCTTGTCAAGTCCACACAGATCTCATAGTAACCACCCCTTTGATAAGAGTTGAACAGCATGAATCAAATCATTTGTCAAAGGATTTTTAATTTATATGTTACTTTTAACTAAAGTCACCATGATTATCACATTACATCCCCAAACATCTTCATCTTGTAATTGGAAGTTGACCCACATCTCTCCATTTCCTCCCCTTCTTTGCCTCTAGAAAGCAGTATTCGAGGCTCTGTTTTTATGAGTTTGGTTATTTTAGATCCCACACATATCTGATATCATACAATATTTATCTTTCTCTACCTGACCTATTTCACTTAACATAATGTTTTCAAGATACAACCATGTTATCACACAAAGCAGACAATCTTTCTCATGGATGAACGATGCCTAATGTGTATGTTTATTTTTCTGTCTCTATCTGTGTCTATGAAACTGGAGACCCAGCTCATGCAAAGCTTGATGAGAACCTTTTGTTTGTGTTCATAGGGTATAGTTGAGGCATGGAGATGGGAGAAGCTTTCTGATGAGTGTATCTAAGTTCCAGTTTCACACTCACATTGCACTTCAGCTTTAACACAACTCCATAAAAAATGCCTCAGGCTCCTTTGGCAGGAAGTAATATCTGTTCTATATGAAAGAAAAAAGTATGTTTCCATATTTGCAGTGCATGTAGATGTTCTCCCATCACCATGTCACCTATGAACCATCATTTTGATCTCTTTTGCTCATCTTCCCCTGATTTCACCTTCCCTCCTCTTCCTGATGTGTGCTTTAGTTTTGTTATCAGTTTGTTACTTTTAACAAATAAATGAGACTATCTGGTATTTTTGTTTTTTTTCTGGCTTATTGCCACTAACATGATTCCTCAGTCTCCATTGTTGTTGCAGCAAATGACACAAGTTTGTCTTTTTTGATTGTTGAATAACATTCCATAATGTAAATATACAGCATTTTGATCCATTCATCTGTTTTCAGACATTTCAGTTGTTTCATATCCTGGATATTGTAAATAGTGCTAAAATAAACATAAAAGTGTAGGTTTCCTTTGAATTAGTGTTTTGGTGTCTTTTGGATAGATTCCAGAAGTAGAACTGTTGGATGAATGACAGCTCTATTTTCAATAGTTTGAGGGTTCCTCCGCTGTGAGTCCAACTTCCCATAGTGGCTGGACCAGATTGCATTCCTATCAGTGGTGTAAAACTTTTATCTGCCTTCTAGCCAGATCTCATAGCAACCACTGCTCTGGTAACTTGTTGCTGCCTAATTCTTTTCTAGGTGCTATTCTTACCAGCCTTCTAACCATTTCAGACAAACATCTCCTCTATCATTCAGTCTTGCCTTAGTCATAAACTTTAGGACAAAATTCTGTCAGTATCATGGCAAAGAAAAACCTTAACTTTGTTATTTATTTGTTTATTACTAATAAACTTAGTTAACATTTTTAAGACAGAAAAGCATGTGTCAGACCTTGATCAATGCATGGAGCATGAACTAAGTCACTTAACCTGATAGTGGTTTCACTATCTCCATTTCACACATGAAGAAAGTAGTGCTGAGTAAGAGTGAATAACCTGTTCAGTGTGTCACACACACAAAAAAGAAATGGTAAAATTATCATTAGAATTTAGATTTGCCAAACATCAAAGTCTTTCATCTTAAATATAACTTCATACTAACCTGGTCAAACGGAAATTCTATGTGGGCATTTGCTAAGTGGCTAAGCACCAAGGAACACAGTGAGCAATCTTTGAAAAAAAGTGCACCAAAAATAATAATAACCACTGAAATCTGTATCATGGTTTAATGGGTGGCCTATCTCTTCATCATGGAATCATTTCCACAACCATCTGATGGAGATGTCTCTATTATTAATGAGGAACCTGATGTTCAGAGGCTAATATGAATGCAGATTGCCCAGGGAATCAATGCAAGAGCTGGTTCTTGAAGTTATAAATTGAGTTGTCTATCTAGCACCAGTGGTATGATGACACTCGTCCTCCAGGGCAAATGTTCTGTACAAGATGGGTAAGAAAATCCACCTCAACTCCCAGTGTCCTTCATGCAAGCCAATCTCCCATCTTACCCCCAGCTCATCTTAACTGTAGGGAGAGCAGGCAATAAAGTGTCAGAAGTAAGGCCATGTTGTTCCCAGAGCATTTCTAGTTACTGGCAAGAATCTGGAAGTCAACCAATACCAACTTCGTTCTTTGAATTTTAAAGATATACGTAAATTACCACCTTGCTGAGAAGGTGGTACTTATAGAAATTTTTGGAAAAGGGCAGTGGAGTAGTGTGGAAGGTTTCTGAGCAAGTTACCTGGATTAAGGTTTGTCACGGACCATGCATCAACTGCCTGAGGGCTTCACGCACCAGCTCCAGCCTGCAGCAAACCAGAGACATTTCTCTGAGTTTGGGCTCAGTAGGCTTTTGTGATGTTTTGTTTTCTGTTCTTTGTTGCTGTTTAGACCTCTCCACTGCTTTGAGTGATGAGATTAGACTCAACATTGGAAGAACCCAAACTTCTGTTGATCTGTACTTTAGAGAGGCTTCCAGGACTACTGGTTAAAAATAATTTACTTGGCTCCATAAAGACAGTTGTGAAATTGTTTGGCAGAGTAGCATATGGAAGGACTTGACTGTGTATCACTTCAAATGATACTTGTTGAAGTTGTTGAAAACAAGATCTTTTCAAAAAAGATGATGTTTCAACTTGATTCTGAGGTTGTGATATCCCTGTAAGGACGTGAAAAGCTGATGACCTTCCCAGATCCTTTGAACTTCTCCCCCTTGATGGTTATCGAATCCTGTCTTTTCATATTTACTGCATTCACTTCATTTTTCTGTATGTCTGTCTATTATTCTAACTTCTTTTCCATTCACTTTTAGTCTTTATTCTACTTTCTGGAAAATTGCCTAGGGCTCAATGTACTATAAACTTTCAGTAAACAGAAGCATTTTATTGTGTCACTGGGGCTAATCTAGCTGGTTGATAGAATTGCTGAATCTGTTAAACCTGCAAAATGTCATTCTTGGGATTATGCTAAGCCTTGCAATTACTTAACAAAAATCATTACGCTGCAGAAAATCTATCCAGTCCTCAAAATGTATCTTTAATTTTCCACCTGCCTTTTCACATCACCCACTCTTCCACTTTGCTCTTGCTGAAGGATGGTATCCGTATCTTGTTGCTTCCCTCTAGCAGATGCCTCAGTATCCTATAAGTGGCAGTATTGCTAGGTCAGGTAAGAGGCTGAGAAATCGAGGGACTGTGTATGTAGTGTGGTAAATGCACATATTAGAAAGTGAAGCATAAGAGAAGGTGAAGCAAACTCAATTCCTTTTTATACCAACCACCTGTTTTTCCTAATGTGCCTCCTTATTTCCATTATGCCTGCCCAGATTTCATTTAGCTGTGACCTCTGTGATTTATATGGACAGGGAGAAGTTAAGTCTAAACATGAAAGCAGCTGTCATTTGGGAGTGAGTTCTGTGAGAACACTGGTTTTCATAATCCCTCAAAATTGAAGCGAGTATCTCAAGGTTGCAGAAATGTAGGACCAGTCCTTAGTTAAATGACCAAGTGACTTCTCTCCCTCTCTTTGGAAAAGGAGTCATTTTTCAAATTAGGAATCAACTTATAAGAAAGTAATTTTCCAAAATGATGGTAGAAAACAGGACCATTTGTATGAAGTCCCAGAGAATTTCGCTCTGAAAAAAAGAGGAAAAAATTTTTTCCCCAAACTACAGCAAGAAAATTAGTAGAATTCACAGACATAAAAAAAACCTTCTGACAGTTAGATGTGAAGTACCTTCTCTACCTTTCATTTTAAGCCCTTCCATGACCACTTCGCCTCTTTATGTTGACAGGCAATACACCTCCTTTGGGAGCAAATATAGGCCAGAGGGAGGTAGTATGTTGACAGGCAATACAACTCCTTTGGGAGCAAATATAGGCCCAGAGGGAGGTAGTAAAAGAGATACGAAAAGCTCTAACCACGATGACAAGTCTCTGTTGATGAAAGAGACATTTCCCCCTCCTATTTGTCTGGGGTATGAGTAATGACATCAGGTGGATCTCAGCATCTGGCCAGCTCCTCTCTGGGTTCTCTGGTTTAATTCTGAAGAGAAAAGGAAAACCAAGTGTTCTTGTCAACTATTGATATACCAGTTAAAATAATGCTCAGGGGAGGAGTTGGAACTGAACTTCCCTGAAGTTAACTGCATTTCTTATAGATTAAAAGGGAATTAAAAACAGGGAATTAAAAATGCAAGTTTTTCACCCTGAAAACACCTCCCTGCACAATGGAACCTCAGCCTCCTGCTGGGTCTGTAGCTCCTTCCCTGGGTGTTGCTTTCTGGGTCTGGACCTTTCCATTCTTCCCAAATTGTATACCTATACCCTTTTCACCTTGGCTACAAGTGCACCTTTCTAGCAAGTAAGTCCCACAAATTACAGTGGGTGGGTGTGGTTCAGTTTTTGAGGCTCATAAACAGACCTCTTCACTCTCCCTCCTCTCCACTCCCCTTCTTCTCCCTCCTTCCAGTTCCTCTCTGTTCTTTTCTGCTTTCTCCTCCAGCTTTCATACCTACTCTGCTCCTCCTCTCTATTGCTTTCTCTTTCCTCCTCCCTATTCGCCAATCCCTCCTCCTTACCACTTTTCTTCCCTATTCACCTCCTACTCCTCTCCCTTGTTTCCTGGCTTTGTTGAGTTATGACTCCTTTTTCTTAGTTTTCTTATCTTTCCTTTAGGTTTTTTTTTTTTTGGGGGGGGGCTTCAACATGTATTGTTTAAAACAAAAGCAGAGGAAATAAACTTATGAAAGTCTTGTTGAAATGCACCCTTGAAGTGTACCAGAGACAAAGCTAAGAGCAGATAGGCAGCTTGGAGGAGAGGGTGAGTAACTAGAAGGAGAAGCCTTACTCTGGCTACCAGCTCACCCCTCTGTGCCCTCACTTGCTCTCCACACACTGCTTTTCCAGTTTTCCCCAACTCAAAGGAAATGTAGCTCTCCTGAGGCTTTGATGATCAAGAGCTCACAGGCAAAGTGCATAGATGAAGTACCCAAAGACCTCAGCTCTTGACTTGCTTTCCTGTACCTGACTGTTTGACCTTGAGTGGTCATTTAATTTCTCTGATTCTTAAGCATCCCAGTTATGATGTAAAGGGCTTAGAGGGGGTGGTTCTCAGAGTTCTGCAAGGTCCACAATCTACTCTCTCTGAATTCTCTGGTTTAAGTCTGGGAGGAAAGGAACCTCAACTATGGATGCTCATCCTCAAGGGAGATAGACTGGGCTATTCACATTGCAGAAATAGATTGAAAGTAGAAGCTGCCAGTCTAGATAACTTACTCAAATATGGAAAGTTGAATTCATTACTTCCATCCCACTCTACTGGTCCTATCTTATTTATTATTTATTTTCCTCAAAGCACCAACTTTTGTCAATAAGACACATGGTTTGCTTTAGTTCTACAGGCATAAAACTAGTTTCAAGTATATATATCCCGGGTTGAAGGTAGATGGGAGATGCAACAAAGACATATGGAAGAGAAATGCCAGAATAGGAAGAGATAACACAGTCAACTTTGTAAACACTGAATCTCACTGTCTCAGAGCTGAAAGAACTTTAGACAATTATTTGCTTTCTAATGTCAGGAGCCATAAACACATTTGTAATGCCATGTGATGTTGTTGCCTTCAAAACTAATTTGACTCAAAGTTGACTAGCAACAATTTTATTATCCATGGAAATGACAGAGAACTACATACATACAATATACTAAATCCAAACAAGATATGCTCCTTATCAAAATTCCCCTTTTTTTGGACCTCAAATTGCCTAGCTATTCTAATGCCACCTGAGCTGAGAAATAGATAAGAGAGCAAGTCAAAAAGACTCATTTTACACATTTTACTTCCCCAAAGGCACAATGTGAACAGAGCATCAGGGTCTCACTGTACCTTGGAGGGACGCTGGCAAGCAAGGGACCATGGAGTTTAAGCTGCAGTGCAAATTCATCTTTACTTGGCTTGTCATTACAATGACTCAGGATAAAGGGAGATTTCTCAAGGTAAAGGGTTCTCTAGGACCATAGTCCCTGCACATGAAGGTCTCTGAAAGATAATTTGTCTTCACAGCTTTGCGTTTCATATGCTCACATGCCAGCAGAGACTATCTCAAGAGGCAACAAGCATAGTTTTGTTTTAGACTTACTCTTTTGGAACATATTTGCTTTTAGAAGGGTAAGTATATTTACAGGGAGGTGAACTGATCAAGAATCCAAAACAAGCTGTTCTAATTTACTGAACTGTAGAACAAATTAAATCCAAATATACAAAATTTTGTAGAGATACAAACCCTGGTAAAGGCTGTTTTTTTTTTCTTTCAAAAATAGCACATGTTTTGATTTCTTTACCATGTTTTCATTAATTTGTTTTTGAATTAAAAAAACTCATAGATAGAATATGCATGGCTTTCAGCCAAATTGAGTTATGCAAAAATTAACTTTCTTGTTTTCTTATAACTTAAATCTATCACTCTCTCTCACAGTTGCCTGGTAACTGAAAACTTAAACAAAACTCTCCATATACATGAAATCAAATACAATAATTTTGCACTGAATTTTTGGTTTTAACTCAAATGAAACGTTTTTTGCTTCCCCACTCTCTGCTTGTCTCACATTATCTGTTAGACTTAATTACCTTATAGGGTAACTATGAGCAACCCATTCTCTGTACTACCAGCCTCCAAACAGGGTGGTTTATATCTCATCAAATCTCAGTTGCATAAGCCAGTTCCATTCAACCTCAGGAAAATAGCTGGACAACCTAGTACACTTGTACTGAGTACATTGTCCTTCATACACTAGTGTTTAGCACTAATATATGAGTACTTAACACATTAGGGCTTAGTGTTAACTACTTAGCAAACTATTACTTATTATATTAGTACTTAGTACTCAGGCTGGTACTGACTTACTAGTATCCAGTAAGCTAGCACTTAGTACTAATATGCTAGCGCTTAGTATACTAGCACTTAGTACATATTACTAAGTACTTAGCACATTTAGTTCACTGCCTAGTGCACTAAGGTTTGTAGGTACAAAGCACCAAGCACTAGAATCCAGGTCCTGCTGCTTGTGCCAGTTTGGTGCACTTGGGAACAAGGAGACCTGTGTGCTGGACTGGAGCCTGCAAAGGGAAGAAGAAGAGAACCAGGATGTGCAACCAGAGCACATGTGTTCACATGGAAATAAAATTTAGTCAAATGGACAGAATATATACCTATAAAACTTGTAGAACATTTTTAGTACTTAATAAGATCTTATTTTAAAATAAAAATTATACTAATTAATTTTAATAAGGTACCACTGTTTTATATCTGTGTTAATAAGATTTCTTTATTCTTTTTCATTGTTTCTAAAAGATATTAGAATCATTGTAATATTAAATCATTAAATTATGCAAAGGCTTAAATGTATAGTCACAGACTTGGGAGCCTATAGCCAAAAGAAACTTATTTTTTAAGTTTGACACAAGAGAAACAAAATCCTCTTAAAATTACTTAGAGGGGAATCAACTTTATAGAAAGACTAGTCACTAACTAACTGAAGTCAAACAACTTGCATCTTCTAAGCTGAGAAAATCAATACTGAACAAGCGCACCTTTCATTTCTTTCCTGTGATGGTCAAGTTCTCTATTTGTCCCCTCCTCTCCTGCTCCTCCCTTTATCTGCTTGCATCGCATCCTCCCCTCTTTCCACAGTTCTTTCAGTCCCACTGGATGCTTGCTTCTACTTGTTCCTCTTCTTTCTACACTCAGAGTTCCTAAGAGTTGAACCAGGCTCCTGCTGTCTTAAGAGTCCTGCACTGCTCTATTTCTAGTGGAACTTCTTCCACTCTCTGCCTTTTTGATTACACTGTAGACATGTTTCTTTACTGAACTTGTAGCTACATATTAAAGAACTTTGTTATATTTAGAGCAGGACGTGGCTGTTGTTCATCATCTTGCTATTTCCCTAGTGGTTCTTCTCTTTGCATTCTCACCACTTGTGGCCTGATACAGAGTAAGTGTTTCATAAATGTTTGTAGAATGAATGCAAGTAATGCATGGCATGGCAAACTAGGGTTCGTTCCTCATGGCTTTGGTATTGTTGACTCATTCACTTATAAGTATCATTACACTTGACACCAGTGCTGTCTTGAATTTTCCTTCATGGCTTAAAAATACATTATTAGTTATTGAAGGTGACTGATAAATATACAGGGACTTGTTATACTTTCACACAATGATTTTTTAAAAACCGTAGTTTTTACACATAGTTGTAACAATATGACTCAAAGAAAAATGTCTGACAGTCAAATAGATCAGTTTCTATACTTTGCTTTCTTCAAGTTCTTGCCCACGTTTATAGTTAATTTTCGTAGTGGCTGTCACTTATGTATGTGTTCTAAAGCAAAGAGGTCTCTTAACTTCTTTTCTTTCAGCTAAATTGGGATAACCTAAAAGCCAAGTAACCACCAAGATGGTTGATGTCTGTGATGATGATCCCAACTCATCTGATGGAGCGTCAGTTCAGGCCCAATGACCATAGTCTATTTTCAGTCCCCAGGACAAACTAAGATTTAGTGAGCCTGAAAATTTGCCAAAAGAAGGCCGGGCACAGTGGCTCGTGCTTGTAAGCTTCAGCCTATGAAGCGGCCGGAGATAGGGATCGCGGTTCGAGTCCCGCCTGGGGCACTTAGCGAGACCTAGTCCCAAAAAAATAGCTGGGCGTGGTGGTGTGCGCCTGTCATCCCAGCTACCTGGGAAGCTGAGGCTGAGGATATCTTGAGTCTGTGGTACCCCGGGCAATGAGAGCCTGCGGTTCCACGGGCAAAAATAGTGAGACTTAGTCTCAAAAAAAAAAAAAAAAAATTGCCAAAAGACACAAAGCTAGCAGAATGCAATTATTAATATCTGCTAGCATTAATACTTACTGGTTATTTTATAACAATAAAATACCAAGATGGCCCTGTTTCATCTCATTTAATCCTCATAAATCTCTATTTTAAACTAACCTCCAAATTGCAGTGAAAAAAATGGAGGCTTAGAGAGACTAGGTAATTGACCATAGATCATACAGTCAGACAAGGCAGAGTGAGGAATTGACCCCAGGTTCTCTGAGTGCAAAGCCTGACTCCTACCCAAGACTTTACTTGAAATTGATGTGGAATCCCTTCATCTCCAGGACTCTCTCTACCTTCTCACCCAGCAGGGAGGAGAGATTTCTATTTACTAACTTAGTTCAGGCCAGATTGGAAATTAAAACAATAATAGGTCACTCACTGAAAGAGTTTAAATGAGATTCCAACTTAGAATTTAACATAAGTTAAATCCATACTATACATATTCAAAACTTCCTCTTGGAGATGAGAACTGTATGGTTCACATGAATGAACTTAGACTCTCTGATTCTAATTGTTATTTTTTCAGTCATTTTAAAATTTATTATCTAAGAATGTCACAATAATTTGAAACACCCTAAAAGGAGACTTGCTCTTTAATGAAGCTCTCCTACTTCGGTATGAGGGTATAATATAGCATCTCATTACGCTTAAATTCGTGACCTTGCTTTCTGATATAAAAGTAACATGCAGAATGCTGATGTGGTGTTTGATTACTCTCTCAACTTTCAATCAAAGCATCTTTTTATTTCCTTTCTCCCTCACTGCTGCTAAGCGGAAGTGTGCTTTGCTGACAGAGCTCCAAGAGAAGGATATACAAGCCTTTACTGGTTAATCAGTTCCAGGAGGACAAAGAGGAAGATGCATAGGAGACTGAAACCTGGAGAACCAGGATTATCCTCAGGGAGGGACTAGGAGAAGATGTAGGAAAACAAAATGAGGATGTTTCTGGAAGCAAACTTTATAGACACTCAGTGACATGAAGGTTACACTCCATGTTTCTTGCAGGTGCACAAATGCTTGATTTCTGTGACAGGCTTGAGTACTTGATGTTGGGGTTCTGAAGAATGAAATGGTTTTGGTTGGGGACTCTCTCTCCCTGAATGAATAGTTAGCTGTGTAATTCTGCCTACATAGAAGTTGATGCCAGATGTCAAACAAGGCAGGTTTTATTTATGTTTCTGGTCACATGAGTCATAGCAGTAAGGGGCAGTAAGGCTCTCAAAATAGAGTGGGCTTGATTCATAAATAAGGAGCATGGGGGTGGGGGAGTCGGGGTTCACTGAATAGGCACTCTACATTGGCCAATATCCTAGGCTTGATGGGAACAAACAATGGTGAATACAATTTAGCTCTAGTCCTAACAAATTTATGTAATTCAATACTAGAAAATACTAGACACTGGCACAAGTGCTGATGATGCCCACAGTTCAGGTTTTCTCAAACTCAGCACTACTGAGATTTAGGACTGGATAACTCTGTCATGGGCAATACCATCTGTCCCGTTCTCTGTCTGTTAGGCACATCTTTGGACTCTACCCACTAGTTATAAGTAGTTCCACTCCCACAGTTGATGACAAACCATACTGCCAGAAATTGCCAAGTATCCCCTAGGGGAAAAAAATTGCTGCATTTGAGAACATGGGGGGTGGGGTGGGATAGGTGGTTAGCACTGTGTGTGGCAAAGGGAAGAAATTTCAATGTACTCTAGGAAGTGGGGCAGGAAATCCAGGTAGCAGAGAAGGAAGTAACTTAGAAGGCTTCATGAAGATTTGTCTTGTAAGGAATGGGTGTGCTAACATGTGAAACAGGGAACAGCTTGAATAGGTGGATAATATACTGAAAATGCAAGAGGTATACAGCTTGCAATAGCTTGCTATAGCCAGTGTGTGTGTGTGTGTGTGTGTGTGTGTGTGTGAGAGAGAGAGAGAGAGAGAGAGAGAAAGAGAGAGAAAGAGGGGGGGAGAGAGAGGGATAAATGGAACTTAGGACTGTAATGCAGACAAATAAATGACCATGGCTTGTTGGTAAGAGCAGACTTCTAGAACATTCTGACCATCAAATTGAGTGAGGATAGGCTGAAATGGGCTCTAGAATGAATCTAGCAAAGATTCTAGAATCTAGCAAAGATGCTTTTGTATCAGGTGTTGTTCTAATTGTTTTGTTCACCATTCCATTTGGTCTTTTGAGAAGGAGACATAATCCATTTTGCATAAGGACTTCAAAGGGCTATTTGTTGCCCACTGAATGCTGTGTGCAGGGGAGCAGCTTGGACCAGCCCCTTCCCTCTGCAGGTGCCTAAAGCCTCTTCAGAAAGAAGAAACAGATGTAGCCTATCTGACAAAGCTTTGTACAGTGAGACACTGACATGGAGGTTAAGCTGGGGATCTATGTTCAGCCCACATGGGTAAAGTCCTCTGGTGATTAAGCAGATGACACAGTCATGAGAAGCAATTTAAAAACAAACAAAATAGCCAAATGTTTTCTGCTTTATTCTTTATCCTCTTCAGACTTCCATAAGGGTCTATGTAGTTGTTCATTTCAGTGCACATTTTTTTAAGCAGGTGGGGATCCAGACTACTAATTGAACCAACATCAAGTGTAAGTTGGATGAACAGTAAGGCAGTGAATGAACCCAAGGATAAAGGATTTCCTAAGAGGACATTAACTTAGAAAAAATTGAAGTTCAATTTGAATTTGCCTGAGACCCTACCCTAAACTTATACCCTTAAGAAAGCTTGTTTTCCCCTGGGAAGAGTTGATTGACAGTGTTGCTTAGCTTAAAGGGAAGTTTTAGCTAAGGAAAGAGACCCCTCTATGGTAAAGTTCCTTGCACTTGGGCCTTGGGGGCTGCTTGGAGTTGGTCAGCTTCACTGTGTCTCTATTGGATATCTATCCCCATATTGTAAATGGAAGTTTATCTTAGAGTTTTAAGTCAATTCATACTGATAGCAACCTTGTAAGTTACTATGAACATCTCCATTACAGATGAAACAAATGAAATGAAAACAAGGTAAATGGGTTGCTCAGGGTCACACTGGGCTTTCAGGAAGTACTCAGAATTCTAGACTCCAGTGATCACCAAGGCAACAGGGCTCCAACATGGACTACCAGGCTGTGCTCCCTTTCAGGAGGGGGCTGAACTTTGGGGCCTGAGATTTCTCCTCATTTGAGTAGTAAGAGATCATGTTACTAAGGGAAAACTACCAAAGGGAGTCAAGTGTTCACACGGTGGAAAGAGAACAAGATTTGGATGAGAAAACCTGCGTGTTTTATAACTTGGAGCTTCAGGTGACCTTAGCAAAGCTTGACCTCCATGTAGTCAACATGGAGTCAAAAATTCAGCCTCCTGAGTCTCATGACTATTAAGCAAAACATACAACAATGTGTAAAACAGCTCTGCACTAAAAGACTGCAAATAGAAGATGAGTAGAAGATAAAAGAGGGGTATTTCATGGGTACAGGTTTGATTGACCTTGAAGAGTATGTAAAGTTCATGAGAAAGAAAAAAATAGAAATCAAAGGTGTGAGGGATGTTTGGTAAGTGATCTAGGGGCTGTGCATATAGGGGGTATATAACAGTATAAAGCTCTGACTAGCTACTAATTAGCATGCATTACTGCATAGCTACAAAATGATGGTTATTTACTGAGGTCTTACCAGTTACCATCACTGCAGTAGGAGTCCTATTTCACCTACAACCATGACTTTTGGTATATCCTTTGGGTTTTATCATCACATGCATTTTATAGATATATAAGCCTGGACTGGTCTGTGACATGGTGGTTAATATAGCCTCTCAGCAGAGGTCTGTGAAACCTAGCAACAGACTGTGCTCAGTGCAAAGACTGCCCTGCTCAGGTGTCCCAGGCTCCCCTTGCTGGGTTGTACTCCTCAATAAAACATTAGTTCTACAGCTTTGCCTCAAACTCAGCTTTTGAGGAATCCAGGTTAATAGAGACACAAAATGTGTGGAAAGTGAGGTGAAAAGAAAAATGCACTGAAGTAGAAGCAGACAGGAAAAAGATCTAGATTGAGATACACAGAATATCAACTAGATTGTCTCTCTTTGTGCTGCTGACCTTTTAGAGTTCTTGGACGCTTTTAGAGAGAGCCCCACTGACAGATTCAAGCAAGGGGCTTTATTGTGGATCACACAATAAGGGCAGTGGCAAGTATCCAGGGTTACTACACTCTGCCTGAGGACTGTAGGTCCTAGTTTTGTGAGGTTGATCAGGGCGGGGTAGCAGGGAAGCAGGGTATTAGCTGGCCAAGATTTTACCACGTTAACCCAATAACATGAATTAAGGTAACAAACAAGGATCAGGTTAACTCAATAAGCAAGTAAGGGCCAACTTCCAATGGTCCTGCAACATTTATACTTTTCAATATTTTCTATTTAAGAGGAGGTTTAATCAGTAAAGTGGTTACGTATATAAACTATTTATATACATTTTTTCCTCAAAATTAACAAATGTGATGTGTAGATAGAAGCTGGAAAGTCATAGAATATGAACAATTGTTTGCAACAGATATTTCAATAGTATGAATTCAGGAACAGAGTTGAATATTTTCAAAATCTCATATTCCACACTCATTTTAGTTTTATTTTGGACAAAAGAAATAATAAATATTTGGTTTTTGTATGTTGTAATAAAAATAAAGTGGAACATACAAAAATGTAGTGGACACATTGGGTATATTAAATGCATTTCAATTATCCTATAACTTCTCTAAGTTTTACAGACAATTACATTGCTTATCTTGGAATTTTAAGAGCAGTTCTTGATTCTGAGATGTATTCCATTCTTAAATCCATTCAAAGAGCTGTAAAATGGCTTTTAAGAAGAGTCGATTATGGTTTCCAAAATGAATCCTCAATGGCAGCCCTTGTGGTAAATATGTAATTTGCAGAGTGGGAAGAGGCTCTGAAATCAGCTCCCCCATTTCACAGATGAGGACGTGGTCCAGAGACCATGGCCACTCTATAAGTGAGCTGTGCCCTGAGTGGGCATGTCCACCTTTCAGGAAATTAGAAGAGACAAAGTCAGCTGTTCATGCAATTCATCCATTTGACATAGGAGAATCTCACTAGTGAAGAACTATTTTCGAGAAGATCGAATTCATTATGCCAAAGTCTTTTGAAATGACACTTTCACTTTACTTTTCCTGGTTTATGTTATGGTTAAAGTTAATGTCTAGTTATGTAGTTGATCTATGCCTAATCTTACATTAAAATTTCTTTACCTCAGTCCCTCACCAGAGTAACTTGAAAACAAAAAACTATAGCTTAGTCACAGCTATTCCATCTTTTCACAGTGCTGATTTTATGGCTCCTGCCTGGACTGTGGAGCCTAACTAACTGGGTTTGCATTGCTTCTGCTATTAACTACATACTTGCGCTTGTTGAACTTGGGCAAGTGACTGGTCTTCCTTAAGTAACTTGACTTCTCTGTTCCTTTATTTCTAAAATAGAGATAATTTTAATGCTATTCACTAGGTAAAGGGCCTCGTATAGTGCCTTTCACAAGATAAACATTGATTAATGTAGGTAGGCTATCATTTGGAAACATGACCCTGTCAATAGCATTTAGCTCCAGTTGAAGACCACCAGATAGAACAACATCATTCTCCCAGACATTCCAGCAAAAAGTTGTATGCTCCAGGGGAAAGTACCACAAATGCTTCTCTCAGAATTTGGCTCATCAACCAATCCATCAATCTCTTCTCCTTAACCTCTGTCAATTTTTATCAATTTCTGCTTATGCAGATGTGACTACTTTTACCTCACCTGTATCAGTTTACCCAGCCTGCTATAACCGAGCACTACAGACTGGTTGACTTAAACAAGAGAAATGTGTTTTCTCACAATTTTGGGAGCTACAAGTCTGAGATCAGGTGTTGGCAGGATTGTTTGCTTCTGAGGTTTCTCTGCTTGATCTGCAGATGATTGACCTTTCCTGTGTCCTACCAACCTCACATGGTCCTCTCCAGGTACAGTCCTGTGCTGAGGTACCAGGTTTAGTCTTCAACATTTGAAATTTGGGTGCAAACGTTTCAGCGCAAAACATTAGCAATGAATTCTATATACTTAGGGTTGAGCTACTGTTTTTAGTGAGATTATGGTGTGTGTGTGCACATGTGAGAGACAGAGAGAGAAAGATAAAAAAAGGGAAAAGAGGAGGCCCAGGGCTGACCTCCCTCAGGCAACCACTCAAATGACTCTTCAAATATTTAATATGCACCTCAGTAAATTCAGAAACCCACTGTAAAACAAACAGTCCCAAGTTACTCAGGTTGAAGTGGGAGTGTGCATCCAGACAGATCCTTTCATTCTTCATTTAATCACTTCTGACAAGTACTATGTCAAAACTTTTGGCCTGGAGGATCCCAGGTGTCCAGACTCCTTCTATCATTTTTTCATGACTACACAAGTCACTGGAGTTTGAAACTGGTCATACGATAGCATCTGAGGATCCTGAGTTTTGGAAACATGGATCTGTCACTAATATTTAGCTCAGTCTCTCTCAAGTCCAGTTGAGCTCCAGGGACCAGGCAGATAGACAAGGCTTTTGCCACCGGCTTTATTTTTCCACCATGGGGAGATGGGCTTGTTAATCATTCCACTCAGCTGTGACACCCAAGAAAAGCTGCAAGGGGAGAGTTAGGTGCAGCCTCCCTGTGACCTGCTTGCACACACACCAGGCCAATAAGACTCAGGCAGAATGACAGTGACAGCTGCCTTGCGGCTTCAGAGAGAATCAGGTGGTTCAGCTCAGAAGCCTCAGGGACCAGTATATCATTACAAGCCAGCCGCACAGAAACCACCCAACCTAACCCCTGGGATAAGCTGCGCTCTCCGCGTGGCCACAGCCCACCTCTCAGACATCTGCAAGGGCTCCTCATGAGCTGCTTCTGTGCTGGGACCTCCTGGCCATAGTTCTGTTCTTACCTCCATGCACATGCTCCCTGCCTGCGACAGCCTGGCTTTTTAGCAGCTGGGGTAGGACACAACCCACTTTCAGGCAACAGAGGAAAGTGGGTAGAAAGGAGGTAAATGGGGGCCAAGCAGTCGAGCGCCCACTCCAAGGACAAGAGCCGCAAGCGGATGGGACTCCTGGGGGGAAGGCAGAAGTTCTCCCCGTGGGATGACACCTTGCTCTCCGGGAAGGACCCACGGTCCCTGCTGAAGCGGGGCATGCGGCACGTCAGCTTCAGCCTGGTCACCAAGGGCATGACGGACATCCCTGACTTTCTGTGGGGCTTGTCCGAGGTCCAGAAACTCAACCTGTCTCACAACCAGCTCAGGGTTCTCCCTCCTGAGGTGGGGAAACTGACTCGGCTGGTGGTGCTGAATCTCTGCGGGAATGGACTGAAGAGCCTGCCCCGGGAACTCAGCCTCCTCAAAAGCCTGAAGGTGTTGTTTGTGAACATGAACCGCCTGACTGAGGTGCCAGCTGAGCTGAGCCACTGCAGAAACCTCGAGGTCCTGAGCCTGTCCCATAACTGTCTGTCCCAGCTGCCCGCCAGCTTCGCTGACCTCTCCAGTTTGAGGAAATTGAACCTCAGCAACAACTATTTTGTGCACATCCCCATCTGTGTGTTTTCACTGAAGGAGCTGGATTTCTTGCACGTGGGCTCCAATCGCCTGGAAAACATCGCCGAGAGCATCCAGTGCCTGGGCAGCCTCCAGATCTTCATCGCAGAGAGCAACAACATCCACTCCTTCCCCCGCTCGCTCTGCCTGCTCACAGGTCTGGAGCTGCTGAACTTGAACAACAACGACATCCAGAATCTCCCAGAAGAACTTCACCTGCTGTGCAGACTGGAGAGGATTGCTTGGAATCCCATGGACAAAGGACTCCACATCTCCTGTAACCCTTTATCCAAGCCTCTACCGGAGCTAGTGGAGGGGGGTCTGGAAATGCTCTTCAGCTACCTGAAGGAAAAGAAACACAACTGACACAGCCAGTTCACTGAGACGGTCTCTGGGTATTTTTCTAGTAATAGTTCTTCGTTTTGAACTTTCTATGTTCCTAGTTACCCCCTTAATGTTATGTTCTCTCATCCTAAACTTAAAGTGCAGGAGGTCTTTGGTTTTCTCCAAAAAGAAATATTTGCTGTGATTCTCAAGGAGCAGTGAGATTTTGCCCTTGGATTAGTAGGAAGCAGGTCTGATGCAAAATAATTTCAAGTCAAGTGTTTGCTAAGCACGCAGTTGTCAACCTATACAGGGTGTTGGCAACAACTGGTTTCAGTCTCTGGAACAGCAACCTGCAACCAGGTGGCATAGCCAGACCTGTACCTCAGTCAGCAGCAACTGAGTGTTACTTTAGGACCAAAGAGCGACCTAGAGTCCTGCCCTGCTGGTTGTGACCAAGTCAGGCAGAGCTTCCTCTAGTTCTGGGGAAGCAGTATAGAAAAGCTGTCTCTAAAATGACTGTCAAGTAACAATCAAGCTGTCATGTTTATGTCTGGTGGTGAGTAGTGGGATGGCATCAGGGCATTCAGACAATAAATACCAGCTGACTATAAGGTACAAGGTTTCTACCTTCTTTCCCAGTTCTCTTACCACCCCCACTGCTGAGCTTTGCTAGAGATGCCAGCCAATGGTTTCGTTATTCATTCTAATTTCACTTATCTTCCCTACCTAGATGTGCCCTTTCAAAGCTAAGTTTATATTTGGGGATAATGGCCAAAGGGGAAGAAAGAGGAGGTAGGCACGTCATATCCTAAAAGTTATTGCCCTTTTAACATTCAGAGGAGGGTAATATTTGCCACTTGGTTTTCACACATGGACATTTAAAAAATGAGTTTAGTGACATTTTACAGTTCTTTGGCAAGAGATTCTGTAATATCAAGTTCATTTTGGTTTTGATTTTAAGAGTACACAAACGTTAGTTAAACACAGACATCAGGATGAGCAATTAGAGCTCCTGCCTCAAGGGTCATTGGATCTTAAAGCTGTCACAGCAGCCAAGTGCCCCTAGGTCATTACTATTTATTTAGAGTAAAAGAATTAGAATTAAATGTGGTCGTGAGGGAAATGCAATACCTTCAGATAGCTTCAGTGGGGAGCCAGCCACCCAGTATTCTTGAACATTTGTCTACAGAGTATAACAAATAACATAGGATTGGGGTTTGGGGTTTTTTTGTTGTTTTTTTTTTTGGGGGGGGTTACTAGGTCTCACTATGTTGCTTGGGGTAGTCTCAAACTCGCAGACTCAAGTGATTCCTAACTTCAGCCTCCCAATGCTGGGATTAAAGGCACATGCCACTGCACCTAGCTTAGGATTTGGGGTTGTTGCCAAGACCTGTCGACCTTCTTATTATCCTAAATTTAAGTAAGTTAAACTCAAATTTATTAGAACTTCTAAAGATTGAACACTGGGTTGAGAACTACAAGGAACCTGTTCCAGGCCAAAGTGCATACAGCTGGGTGACAGAAACAGACCTACAAAGGTCACTATGAAGTGGGGTTAGCCACGATCTCTAGTAAAGAGAAATGTAAACTGTTGTAGACAGGTTGAAAAGGGTAGACTGAGCCTCAGAGTGTCAGTAACAAAAGAAGAGAAACTGAAGAACAGGGCTGGGAAGAATTGATCACACCCTCTGTGCACAGCAGCCACCTAACTCTCATGCCTCCTCTCCCTGTTGCCTGCCATTTGGAAAAAAGGTCACCAAGGGCTGGGACATGGTCACTCCTGCTCAGGTTCTGAGTTTAGGCCATTTTAGCGTGGCACTGACATCTTGCTTTCCCCAAGAACTTCTTAATGGAACTTTAAAACTTCTGAAAGCATATAACCTATTCCTAACCAAGTGATTTTCTCAACAATAGACCTCAAAGTTAGTTTTTTGATTCATAGATGAGGGAAGCCAATTCCTGCTGTTTTCATCAGATACCAGCATTGCATGGCACATTGTACGTGAGTTCTACTATCCAGCCATTCCAAGTAACTCTTGCCAACATCCACAGGAGGCCAATGAAAAAGTGCCCTCTAAATTATCCTGTAGCAGCAACCCTGCCAGGTACACGTGGGCACACCCCGGTAGCCTCACCCACGTTAACTGGCCAGAGCCAAGACTATTTAAAGACATCAGTGGAATTCTTACTTGACCTCATGACTTGGGGAAATTGTAGGACAAGCCTTCCTCCACAGAGTAGATTGGGCAGCTCACTTACTGAAGTCAGCCTGAGCTGAAACACATGCAGCTGTCAGACAAACACCGCATGTGCCAGGACCACGGCTGTTGGCATCTGCTGCTGGACAACTACTTGGACTCACACTTAATGTCCATGACCTTGCTGGGGCAAGTGGCAGGCTGGGGTAGCAGTCCACACTTTTCCTGCTGAGTGATCATTTTGTTTCCTATTCTAGCCTTTTCAGTAACTTGATACCAGAGTAACTCTACTCTGGAGAAAGAACTTAAACCATATTTTGAAGGTGACTTACGATGCTTCTTGAGAAAATAGGAGTGATAGCAGTTGGGTAGCCAGCTTTTTTTGGGCCTCTCAAAAGTATAAGCAGCAAGGTTTTCCTTGTTAACACTCAGTCTTGAGGAAATCATAAAAGTAGTAGCAGTTGCCTGGTGAGCTTTAGATACTAATTTTTTGGTGAATATTTCTTCTTGAAAAAGGAAAGTACTGAGCAAAAAATCTGGTTAAGATACTTAGTTACAAAAAAAAAAAAACCAACATGGAGGCAATTTGCTATAACCTTCAGTGTCTTTGCTGTCTAATTCTAGTTTGTTGACTGGCGGTGATTGCTTCCTGCTTATCTTTTGTAGTTCTAATACCATCACATTCAACTCCCAGGTATTTCTAAGACTTTGGAAATCAAAGCCCTGAAGATGACTGCGTCGGCTGTGGAATATATTTAGCCAAAGAATGCGAGCTAATTGGGTGCTTGATGTGGGGAGCTGGCTGCTCCCATTCTTGATGATATTGTGGTTTTCATGTCACTTGGCTCTCAGCACGAGCCATCTCAGCATGGTGTGTTCAGAAAACCTTTTGAAGCAGTTTCAGCCTACAAGCTTACAATTAAGGAGAAATCCTATGTGTGTCGAAAGGGAAGATGACTTTGAAAAGACACATCTGTTCTGGGAATAGTACTGCTAAATGCATCAAACTGCTGCACGTAAGAAAGAAAAACACTGTCATTACTTGGCTGTTAACTTAATAAATGGTAAATAGAAGAAATGAGATCCATTCTTGGACTTTAGTTAATAGACTGCCTTTCTGTGGAAGCCCTCGAGTGAGAGGCTTCAGCTCTGAGCATCTGTATTTCTCTGTGAAGCCCTGCTCAAGTAGGGGAGAGGGAAAGTGGGTGCTATCACTATTCGCAGGGCCACACTAAACTAAATCCTTTTTTTCTGGTAATGAGTTGTTGCATTTTAAAATTCCACCGCTTAGGCTTCAAAGTGCATAGGAAGTGTGAATTTTGATAGCATTAAAAGCAAAGGACAACTGAAGGACACTGAACTTAGTTCCTGCCAGCCATGTGCAGGTGTCAACAGCTGAGAGTAAGGCCTGAGTGAGACCTGTGGGCTGGACTGGGGTACTTTTTTCAGCAATAAACACAGGCTTGGGGGCATTTGCATGAAGCCACTGAGATGTTTGCAAATGGAGAAAAATAAACAGGAGTTGAATAAATGACTTTAAAGCTATAAGTGAACAAAAAAAAAAGCAAAAATTCAGGCTGCTTTTAGCTAATATGAAGATACTAATTCTGAATTATTCCTTCAGTTTCTCCTATTTAAATATCCATGTATGTACTATCTTCTTTTTCCATCAACAAATCATTTTCAGTACTGGGTAAGATATATTTGAGAAACACAGCAACCAGGCTAGATTAGATTGCTACTAAGTACCAGTACCCTTAATGTGATAATAATTTATCCACGAGTACCAGAATATAGCTCATCTATCTATTTTAAGAAAATAATTTCAAATTCAGAAGCACATGAAAGCTTTTATAAACAATAATGGGAATAATTCTGACCTCTTAAGAAGAGAACTTTTTATGAGTGTTCTTTTTAAGTTATCTGTCAAGTTCCATGTTGAATCCAAGCATTACTATTTTTTTAAAGGACAGCACAGTAATAAAAGGGAAGTAGAGAGGGCTCATAATGAATTTGTAAGAGCTTGGGCATCATTAGGTAAGCATAACTGAAAGCTATTAGCATGAAGCTTGCTATGCAGATTTTTTAGTAGTGTCATAGGACTCTATTTGCAAGGAGAGAACTTACTTCCTACTGCTTTTACACTCTATTTTAGCACAGGATAGACAACAAAAGGCGGACTGGAGTTCATCTTGAAAGTGCCAAAGTATTTCCTGATGTTCTTGAGAGAAAAATTACACAAAGTGCAAGACTTTGGACTTTGTGAGTTGGATTTGCCACGGACTGTCACATGATCACCTGTATTCTTTGATCTTAAATGACTTGGAGTACCCAGAGGTCATTGGGTCATGACATGCCATATGGGGAATATCTGTGTTCACCTGTCTTCTGCAGTTCATGCACACCATATTAGGCTTCTGGACCACAAAACCCTCTGTGGGGTGGTGGGAAAAGGTCACATTGAGAACTAGGCATGTGCTGTGGATGTGACAAGGGGACAAGCTCCAGGGGCTCCCTGGGCAATTTTCTCCATTGGGTTCCCAGTAGGTGGGCTAGAAGATGGGGCCCGGCTACTTATAATGCAATGTTATAAGGATAAGTGCCCTGGATGAGATTAGAGGTGGGGCAGAAGTGTGGCATGCCTAAATGGTGCAGGAGTACATGCTATTTAACATGACAGTTGTTACCCACTAATTTCTTTGTTTTGCTTCATCTTGGGTATTTTGTGAATTTCACTGCAATAGGATGATCACCTTTATAACACTTTTGAAGCAATTTTATTTTTTACCTGAATCTCAAAATTTGGGCAGGCAGAGAGGCAGATGAGCAAGTCAAAATAAGGGTTCCACCAAGTGCCCTGGGTTCCATAGTTTATGCCCATGTCTCTCCCCTCTCTCCTGTGGGCCAGGATCTTTCCCGAGGGTTCTGAAACCAATGCAGGACCACTATTGGCAGTGATTACCAGTGATGACTGCCCATTAGAATCCTCTGTGATCTAAAATCTCTCAATTTGAGAGAATCTGAGATAGTGTGAGTGAAGCTTGAGTTGTTGATATGATGATGATGATGATGAGAGAATCTGAGATAGTGTGAGTGAAGCTTGGGTTGTTGATATGATGATGATGATGATGATTGATGACTCAGTAAATAATTCTGTCACTAGCTCTGAGTTAAGAAATGCTGATGTAGGTGTTGCCTGAACAGTAATATATGAGACTTTGAAGCCAGTGGGGCCTTGAAGGCTGTATCTGAAAAAGGGCAGTAGGAGGTGGGGATCTTTGAATGTGCTTAATAGAAGGGAGCCCCATGGAAACCTTGTGATTAAATTCATTTAGATACTGATTAAAATTTGAGAGTCCCAGATCCCACTGGTGTATGTGTATGGTGTATGGGGGGGGGGGAGTGTGGGTGTGAACAACTCCTCTTGGTGTGGCCCCTCCAAAGACAAACTTCAGAAAACTGGACAGGCAGCATGGGCATCCACTGGAAAATGGACCATGCTCTTGATTCCCCACCCAGCTGCTGCCTGAGGCTGCTTTTCCTGACTAGTGTTGCTGCTCAACTTTGAACTCTGAGGATTTTTATCTTTGCATCTAGTTCAGGAAAGTTATCCAATAATAATGGAGTGAGTAAATGACTGAGTGAATGAATGAGTGAGTGAGAAAATGAACCAACATGTGTAGATGTCCTAACCTATCTGGCCTCAATTTTCTAACGAGTGGGACCACTGAACTCACTTTAAAGTGAATTAACTTTGTTTCTATTAGTTTTGAAAGTCTGACTGTAGTTTTTTTTACTTTGTTCTGTCATGCCCTATCAAATGCTTCAGTAAATAGATACCTGAGCTTATAATATTTGTGATTACTCAAGGAAGGCAAAAATACAGGGAGGAGATAGGTCAAGATCAGTATGAAATCTTGCAGGACCATTAAAAATATAATTTCATGTTGATCGATGCTAAAAAATGTAGAAAGAACAAGACCTTCATTTACTAAGAGTAAATCTAGAAGTTTGTTAAGCTCCAAACTGAATTCTGTCTCTAGAGAGAGGAAATTAAAGAAAATTAGTCTGAGAGAATAGTAGCTTGAATTGTTTATTAATTGATTGAAAATTTACCTAATTTATGTTCCTGGAAAAGAAGAAATTCTGAGTTATCTGTTTTCCATTAAAAAAAACAACAACTCATTCAACTTGACTCAATATATGATTTGGGTACAGAGAGCTGAAATATTTTCTTTAAAGAAAAAGAAAGAAGATGGAGTCACAAAGATTGGGTAGACTCTTGTAATGAAGAGTCCACCCTTCATGCCTTCTCATCCACAGGTATATGGGAGTCCAGGTTGAATTTTGCAATAATTTTTCAAAATCAACTTCTGTAAGTCATTCAGTAGAAAACAGTACAAAGCCCCTTTGGTTTCCTTTATTCTTAATGGTATTACTCCTCACTCTGCCTCTGTTGTTTTAGTCACAAACTGATATTAATGACTTTAATTTGTTTTTGACTTGTGTTAATCCACAAATACTGCTTCAGTTAGTTTTCTTCTTCAGCAAAAGAAAAGTAGCTCTTATTTCAGATCACTCAGAATCAACAGCTTATTTTTTTTGTTTGTTTGTTTTCATTTCATTACAAGCAGGTTGTTTTTTTGGTGCTTTCTGAGGCCAATCCCTTCAGAGTAATCACTGACGGTGCAAAGGCCTAATATGGATTGAACAAGTCATGTGACAGGTGTACTGATTGCCTCAGCAGGTCTGAGTGTGTTCAAACCACCTGTTTCAGAGAAAGGGCTGGCCCTTGACTGGCTCCTGGGAAATGACCTGTTGGTCTTTGGAATCATCTAGTTGATGAGAATGTCTTTTTTTGCCTTGGGCCATGGACCACTGTAACCACTCTGTGTTCACAGTGTGAATTGTGGTGGGCATCTTGGGCAATACAGTATCAGTCTGACCCTGGAGAAGCAGAAAACTGTAGAGCTATAGTATGGAAAATGAGCACCAAGACTCAAGTGAGTCTCCTTGTTGGTAATATCTGCTCATCTGACACATCATTTCTGGGAAAATGACGCACTGGCAAATGACTATTAGGTGGGATACCTGGAATCTTGTGCCTGTCCTCTCTTGGATTCTGTGATGTGTACCTTGTACCTTTGCTGATTTTAATTTGTATCCTCTTTCTGTAATAAGCCACTAACATGAATATAACAAATCTTTCTGAATTCTGTGAGTCTTTCCAACAAATTTTTGAACCTGAGGATGGTCTTGAGGGTCTTCCCAGAAAAATAGTAGTGTTAAAGGGTCAAAGGATTAAATAAAAGACTTGATTGACAGAATAGAAACTCACAAACTGAAGAGTTAGCATGATGAGAGAAGCCTCAAGTTGCCATTATCTCCCTTCATGGAAGGAGAGACACATTAGTGACAGAGAGGTCTGTTGGCCATGTGTGGTGAGGTGGAATTTCTGAAGAGAAGGGAGAGAACTCACTTCCTTGACAGTTCTCCCCATACATGGAAACCTGGAGTTCAATAATCAGACCTCTTTGGTGCCTGTAGAGTTTTTATGTGGCTCAAAGGTGCTTGGATGTCAAGCACCTTTTTTATGCAGCTAAAAGGTGCTTGGATGTCACTAACTCATTTTCCAGGTAACTCAAAGAGAACCACCATGCCATTTTTTAATATTCTTGCTCATTTATTATAATAAAATGAATAAAATAATACATCCATCCATTCATACATTCACACACATACATAGTGCATGTATACACACATGTGAAGACACACATGTTTACAATCTATGTCAAATAGCAAGTGAATGGAGAAAAAAAAGCAGTGAGGGGGGAATAGGATAGGGGATATTTGGTATATGGTAGTCAGGAAAATTGTTGAGACATTTATGTTGGATCAGAGACCTTAAGGAAGTAGGGGAGAAAACTTTGTAGGAATTTTTTCACTGTAGGAGACAGGAAAGAATATTTAAGACATAAAAAGAAACTTGGAAATGCAGAAGTGTGCCTTGCATGTTCATAGACTGGAGTGGATGCAGGCAAGAGTCGTTAGGCCATTTGAATGTTGGGATGTATGATACGAAAGATTGTAGGTCATTGGAAGGATTTTGCTCTATGATGGAAGTCATTTGAGGTTTGAAACAGAAAAGAAGCAATACTAAGGTGTATTTTAGAGGAGTTACTTTGACCACTGGGTTGAGAATGGATTATGGGAACAAAAGTAAAATCAGGGAGACTCTGTCAAGATATTTCAGGTACCAGGTGATGATAAGTTGAGGAAATGGTAGGTGACCTGGTAATAGATATTCTGATGATAGCATCAGAAGAAATTGCTCATGGATTGGGTGTTGAGAGAGTCAGAGAGAAAGTCAGATGGAGACACAAAGCAAAACACACACACACAAAGAGAGAGAGAGAGAGAGAGACAGACAGACAGACAGACAGACAGAGAGACAGAGAGAGACAGAGACAGAGACAGAGAGACAGAGAGAGAGAATAATCTCAATGTATTTGGCCTGAGCAACTACATGGATAAAGTAGTGTCACTTATTGAAAAAGTAATTATTTAGAAGAGATTAAAATGCCAGTTTTTAGACAAGAAATAGACTTTTTAAATGTGTCTGCTGAGTAGGTACTTTTATAAAGAAACAGGGGTTCAAGGGAGAGGGATTGGCGTCACTGGAGAATCACCAGCAAAATACGGAGGAAGGACTTGAGAAAAAATAAATCCATTAGGAAAGGTGTCAACGAAAAGTGGGGATTATTTCCCTCTAAGTTTTAGTACTCCAACAGCTATTCTTAGTAATCTAGAAAATTTCCTTCGGTGATAATGCTTTTTTCCTAGGAGCTGGATACATGGACTATTATGCCATCTAAAAATCTTATGCTTGTGAAACTCCTTGAAATTATTGATTGATGGTAAGAGAGGCATTTTCTAATGACATAAAACAAGAATGAAGATAGGCAAGTGCTAGGAGTGGACTTTATTGCCATGTCTGCCTTAGTCTATTTAATTACCCTTTACCCCTCCCCTAATTTAATTTTCAGGTGATTCTAATTACTCAGCAAGCAGAAATAGATCTTGATATGACTCAAAATTTCCAAAAATGCAGCTATATAAGTCTCAATGCATCTTCCTTTTCTTTCTTCTCCATGTGTTCTAATTTGTTTCATTTTGGGGGAAATATCATTAATCTTGTAAACTTCATTTTTAAAATGAGAATGAAAGCTAGAAATATCAACAATTATATGACATTTTCTCTTCCATCTTAGAAGGGAAAAATCTTCTCAAATCTAAGATATCTTTCTAATAAATGCAACTTACAATGTAAAATTTAATACCCATAATTTAAGAGTTTGCCCTTCAGTTTCTCCTACCTCTGCCCTATGGATATTTTAATCCATCAGACAAGGTGCCCAGACTTCTGTCACTCTGGTATAATGTATATCATGTACTGTTCTTCCGAGGTCGGAACTACTACTGTTTCTCCAACAGAAGCAGAAACAGCTTTCTGCCGGGCACGGTGGCGCACAACTGTAAGCTTCAGCCTATGAAGTGGCTGGAGCTAGGGATCGCGGTTCGAGCTCTGCTCGGAGCAACACAGCGAGACCTAGTTCCAAAAAAATAGCTGGGCGTGGTGGTGTGAGCCTGTAATTCCAGCTACCTGGGAAGCTGAGGCTGGGGATTGCTTCAGTCTGTGGTACCCCGGGCACGTGAGCCTACGGTCCCATGGGCAAAAATAGCGAGACCTAGTCTAAAAAATAAGAAAAAGAAAAAAAAAAAAAAAGAAACAATTTCTTTCGCAACGTTTTTCTCTTGACCTTATCACATATTCTCCTTCAAAGCATGAAGATACGAAGAAATCATGAACCAGGAAGAAAGATAGCACTTTAAAATCTTTTGAAAAAAATATTTTAAGATTAATTAATTATTTTATATTGTCATTAATTTTGGGACAGTGTTTGATTTCTCCCCTCAGGGATAGTCCCAGTAGGTTTCGCCCACCACAGCACCTGTGATCCATTTCCACAGTGCCCTGTTTAGACTCCTCTTGCTCCCCCTCCTCTTTTACATGTTTCAAGTCTTATCCGCAGAGAAACTAGCTGATACACTGTGATCTGTTCATACACACCAAAGCAAGAGGGATATCCTTTCTGGGATCACTACAAGATGTTATTCATCATTTCCATTTTGTTTTATTTGGTTTTGGTTTTGGTGTTTGCACAGATTATCTGAAAGAAAATAAAACAATATGTTTAGTGGTTTTTTTGTTGTTGTTGTTGGGGGGTGAGTAAATGGGTAATAGAGATCGATTGTGGGATGATGGATGAAAAATACAGTTGGAGATCACAAAACTTTGTATACAGATGTCCAGTTTTAATACGAGACACCTGAAACCAACACAGTGCTAAAAACCAATGTTACTTCAATAGTAATTTTAAAAATAAAAGTTCTATTGACTAGTATGTATACTTATTTTTTTCACATGTTGGTCTGATAATCTTCACTTACATCTTGCTGGTACAAGGTCTATTGAACAGGTCATATATTCCTAGATCAAACATCAGAGATTACAGAATTTTATAGTTTCACAGGGAAGTAGTTTCCTCCACACGCGTTTTGATGATGACAAGTTTTTTTTCCATCTTGCAGTTCCATCTCCTTAAGGGAATAGAAATGTAAGGAATAATTCCAGATTTGATACTTGCTGTTCTATCCACATAATGCTGCAGTTAAAACACTGTCTACAAACTTGCTAACAACTTATTTTAAACCTATACTTTGGGAGAGAGCGGGACAAAGTGGGAAAGAGAACCTCTTAAAATAATATGTTTGAGAATATATGTGAAGTGTTCTTAAATATGTGAAAAAAACAATGATTCATTAATTATCCTTGGTGCACGGGATTTTATAATGCTACATCTGTGGAAACAAGATAATTTCCAAACTAAAATCCTATATCCCTGGTACATAGGATCTCTTGGTCTAAGTTAAAATATTTTCTCCATGCCTCTCACCTAATTTAAAATGGTCATAGTTCATCACTAATTTGAGAATGTTTAAGTAAAATTTCTATTTACTCTAAATGACAATCATAAGAATGTAACATAAACATAACTTAAAGTTCACAGGATATCAGCTTTGAAATCAGAGTGATTTTGTTAACTTAAAGAATTGACAGTATTTAAATTTTTATGCAACAATAAAGTTTATTGGTAATATTAATAATCTTTAAAACTTCAAAATCTTTAGAACTCACATTTTCATGTGATTTACCAATATTCATAATGAGAAGGGCCAACCAGTTTGACATAGAAGTAATACAAAATTGTACATTTGTATGTAATTCCATCACTCAAACATTTCTTTCTTCACTTCTCAATATCATCACACTAACATCAATTCAATTGTTACAAGCTTTTGAAATAAAAAAGTAAAACTTAAAAGTAATTTAGTCTAAAATGCCCCACCATACATAAGTTTATAGAAAACATTCATACTTACTTTCAGTAACAAAAGACTCACCATCATTGCAAACTACAGTTTATTGATTTCTTGATAATATTTCTCCTAAAACTGGATCCTCTCCACCCTCCATCTCAATAAATGATGCCTCCATACACATGGAAACCTGAGATTCACTCTAGATGTCTTCTTCTTTTAATCCTTTCATATAATCTATCACCCACTCCTGCAATTCAGCCTCCAAAATCCTTCTGCCAACATCTACTACTATCCTCCTCTACATTCCTTATTCTGGTCTCCTCATTTCTTTCTCTTGGCCCTTTTTCATGCATCTTCCATACTGTCAGTCAGAGAGATTATTTAAAAATGCAAATTGAACAATGTTAGAGTCCTGTTTAAAGTCCTTAAATATGCATTTGCAATAAAATCTAAATTCCTTAATATGCTCTTCAAGGCCTTGCAAACTTGAACTCTAATGATCTCTTCAGACTCACTGCCTAGGTTGGTACTCTCACAAACCCCCACCCAACTGACTTCTTTAGTTTCCAAAGGTTTTGAACAATGTCCTATCTTGGGGCTTTAAAATACAGTTACCTCTTTTAAAATGATCATGCCTCAAATACACTTTCTCAGGAAAGCTTTTCTTTTTTGATCCTTCAGTTTTCCTGAATACATTCACCACAATTGAAATCATATACATGTATAAGTGATTATGTGTATTTATAATTCTAAATAAGTAGCTACACACATACATTTATAACTAATATAATGTCTATTGCCCATCTCACAATCGTAGACAACTTATCTCCCTTTCTTCCCTGCAGCATTGTTCTTTTCTTCCTAGTTCATATTACTTCCTTTCTAGCCCATATTAAGTACTTAATACTTTGTTATATTAAATATTTAATACTTTGTTATTAAGTACTTACTACTTTGTGCAGAATTAGAACACATCTAATTATTATAAATCATGTGAAAATTTGTTTTTATCAACCAAAATAGTGTATGTGTATCCCTGATGAAATCACTTTTACTGTCAAACAATTATGTTCTTAAAAGAAATTTATTATTTACTAGAAAAGTAAATAATAAACATATGAAGCACTCATCACTTATTTAGGTTAACTTTAGCATTAATAGTGCATACTTAAGCTTAAATCATAAGCTAAATAAATAAATGATTAGCTTGGGGGCAGAATGGCTACTATTGGCTTATCACATAGTTCACTCTATGGTAGAGAACATTATCTAGTTGTTATAGTTTATTTAGCTACCAGTATTTCTTAGTTGTGGTTATACAGAATAAATAATGACTTAATTTGATTAAGAACACAAATATAACATCTATTAAATACTATGAGTCAAAGCTAGGTCTATATAATTCTTACACAATCTCTACAGTCATGTTTTACATAATGATGTTTCAGTCAACAAAAAACAGATCACAATATGAAGGCAGTCCCCAAATTCCTGTTGCTTTGTGACATCTACCCTTTGAGATGCCATAACCTTTTATACAGCCACCTCACACAACCCATGTTTACCTCCTTTCTTGATGGTATTATTTTCCTTTGCACTAGATTTAATCTTGTGTTGTTTGTTCATCATGACCCCAAGCACAGAATATCCATGGATAATATTGCTGGTCAGAAACCATATCAAGTGATTGGTCTGGAACAAAGCTCAAAGTGATTCAAAGGATTAAGAAGGGGAAAATCAGTGATGGTTACCACTCAGTTTTCAGGTACTCATATTCCACTTCAGCTTCAATCTTAAAGAACAAGAAAAAAGTGAAAGACATTGTTAAAGGATCTGCTTCATTTAAAGCATAAAACTAACAAAAACTCTGGAAGGGCCTGGGTCAGAAATGGAAACACATTTAATGACTTGGGTTGAAGAACAGGCACAGAACATACTCCTCTCAGTGCTGTGAGGGTTATGGCAAAAACTGAAAACACATTTGTTACTGTAAAAGAAGTTGGGTCTAACTGCAAGAGTGAACTTACTGCTAGTTCTTGAGTGATGTCAGTTTTTCAAGAATTGCTACATTAGATATGAAAGTTAGTGAGGAATTTAGGAGTGCTTTCACAAAGATAGCTGAAACTGGAAACTCTAGATAAATTGAGTACAGTTTGAGTTCCAAATCTGGGCATGGTGGCACGTGCTTGTAAGTGACAGCTTATAGAGTCACGCTCCAGGGCAAAACTTTAATATGGATAAACTCCCTGTTCTGGAAATGGAAACCTGAAAGGACTTTACATCCACAGGAGATTAGTCAATGCCAGGTTTCTAAGATTTTAAGGTTAGGATAGTAATCTTGCCTGGCATCAATGTCTCAGGCTACAAATTAAACCCTATGTGATCTGATCTAGAGGGAACCTGAAGGCTTCCAAGCATATCTGTAAGCACACACTGCCAGTAGACTACAGGAACAGTCATAAACCAGGGGTACCTAGTTATTCTTTCCACATGCCCTCCTGTATTACTATGAAAAAATAGAGTTTAGAGAATAAAATATCTTTCAAAATGTTTCTTGCTGATAATGTCCTTGGACATCCCCCTTTTATTGGTGATCTTCACCCTAATGTCAAAGCAGTACTTCTCCAAATATCACCTCTTTAATTTGCCCAGTGAATCAAGGGATGACAGCAACTTTTAAGTCTTACACCTGAAAGGAACTTCACGCAGGCTATTGATATGGCTGAGGAAGACACAGCTGCAGTTCTGAGAGGATTACAATGTCTATGATTGCATCAAGAACCTTTCTTGACTTTGGAGGTGATTACATCATGGCATGTATATGAAGGATCTGGAAGAAGACACTCAAAATATTCATCCATGGCTTTAAATAATTTGCTAAGGATGAGGAGGTTGCAAAAATGAACAGGACTATGGTTGAGATGGCAGGCATCTCACTGGGGGTGAAGGAGAATGTTGAGAGCTCCCTTGAAGCAGTTCCTGAGGAAGCTGATGGAACTAAAACAGGAACAGAAAGGATGAAGAAGAGGCAAGAGCAAAGGAAACTGCAGATGGAGAAAAAATAAGAACTACAAAGAAAACTCATCTTGGAAGATTTAGATCAAAAAACATCTTCAAAAGCTTGAAAACATGGTCCTCAACTCCAAAAGCTTTTCAAGAGAGGAATGTTCATGGCACATTATCTACTTCTACACAAATTTATGATAAAAAGAAAGAAAGAAAGAAATCCACCATGGATATATTACTGAAAAGAGTGACAGCTGGTCCTTCAGGATGTATTCCAGAAGGTACTGTTTTTACAGCAGAGGAGAGCTCTGTATAGATCATTTTCCCTGAGAACCCTTTGGGGGTATATGACTAGATGGAAGACAGTAACAGTGATGTTGTGACTCTTTGTAGGCAAGCTAATACCTTCCTCTTTAACAAAAAAAATTTAAAAAGTGAAAAATAGAATTTTCTTGTTTCTTATTTATTACATTTACATTGATGCTGTACCATACTTGTCCACCACCATATCACTCATGATTTGTCATCAAATCCCTTGTGTTCTTTTCCAACCTTTTTTACCTCTCAATTCCTTCCCTCTCCCTTGCTGTATATCTCAGTTTTAAGGTCAGCTTATTAGTTCTGATTTTTTCTCCTTCTTTTGTTTGGTTATTTTAGATTCCACATTTAAGTGAAACCACCCGGTATTTGTCATTTTTCTTCTAACTAATTTTAGCTAGCATCATCCCTTCTAGCTCCATCCATGTTGCTTCAAATGGCATGAGCATATCTGTTTTGAACACTGAGTTTTGTAAAGCATATCTGTTTTGATCACTTCCATTGTGTAAATATACCACAGCTTTTTGATCTGCTCATCTGTTTTGGGGCATTTGGGCTGTTTCCATATCTTGTGGTTATAAATAGTGCTGCCATAAACAAAGGAGTGCAGGTTTCCTTTAGAATTAGTGATTTTGTGTCCTTTTGGTAGATTCTCAAGAATGGAATGGCTGAATCATTTGGCAGATCCAAAAAAATATAGATTTTTTTTTTAAATTGGAAAAAGTTTATAGCAGGGTAAAAAGGAAATATTTTGCTCAATTGTACAATGTGCAAACCATATAAAGCAAAAAAGAGTTCCAGTAAGCTGAGATTAATTTATTATTGAAGAAAGAATGTTCAAAATAAATTTAATGTAACCTAAGCATATAATATTTATAAACTCTACAATATATACAGTCATATTCTTCAGAATATGGCCTTCAGATTTATTCACCACTCACTCAGTGATTCACCCAGAGAAACTGCCAGTCCAAAATCTCCATTCATGTTAAATGCCCACACAGTTACCTAGGTATACCTACACAAGTGTGCCATTTTTATTCATTTTACCATGTTTTTTTTTACTGTAAATTCTCTATGATTAGCTATGATTAGATACACAAATACTATTGTGCTATAAATGCCCTTAGTATTCTGTATTACAAAACACTATAAGGTATGCAACTGAGGAGCAAGACTCCCCCTTCTGCCCTGGGTACAGTAGGCATCTCATCTGGATTTGTGAGATGTTGACACAGTAAAATCCTCCAGCGACCATTTCTCAATCAGTATCCTTAATGTTTAGGGGTGCATTCTGTTATATGGATTCTATTAGTTTCCCCTCTACAGGTTGGGGAACTGAGACCATGAGAACTTAAATTATTTATCACTCTAGCAATTGAAAGTATTAGGCATTGACCCCAGGCAGGTCTGTTTGCTTTCAGTGACCTAATTTTTTTTTGACAATGTTGACCCTTTTATTTTTATTATTATTTTTTATGTCACATCAATTTAATCTCCATTTAATTTTCCAGGATCACCCACCACCTCCCCTCCCTGACCATTCCAGCAGGTCCCCACCCTCCCCTTGTGTATTTTCATTTGGTTGTCCATATATTAGTGAAACCATTTGGATTCTGTCTTTTTTTCTTTCTGACTCGTTTCTGCTAGTATGATTTCTTCTAGGTACATCCAAGTTTCAATAAATTCATCAAATTTATCATTTTTAATTGATGAGTAATACTCCATTGTGTATATATACCACATCTTCTTCAACCATTCATCTGTTTTGGGACATTTGGGTTGCTTCCATGTCCTTGCAATTATAAACAGTGATGCAATGAACATCCAAACACAGGTGTCCTTTTGTACCCACATTGAGGTCTCCTTTGGGTAGATTCCCAGAAGAGTGATTGCTGGGTCAAATGGTAGTTCCATTTTCATTATTTTGTGTGTCCTCCACACTGCTTTCCATAGTGGCTGGACCAGTTTACATTCCCACCAGCAGTGTAAGAGTGTTCCTTTCTCTCCACATCCTCGCCAGAACTTATTGTTGCCTGTTTTTTCGATGTGGGCCATTCTTACTGGTGTAATGTGGTATCTCATGTGGTTTCTCTGATTGCCAGTGATGTTGAGCAGTTTTTCATGTGCCTATTGGTCATTTGTATTTCCTCTTTGGAGAAGTGTCTTTTTAGTTCTCCCCATTTTTTGATTGGGTTTCTTGTTTTGTTTTTGTTTATTTGTGTAAGTTCCTTATGGATCTGCGTTATTAAACCCTTATCATTCCTGTGGAGGGCAAAATTTTTTTCCAATTTGGTTGAGCTTCTCTTAGTTTTTTCTGTTGTCTTTTTTGCTGTACAGAAGCTTTTTAGTTTGATGCAGTCCCATCTGTTTGTTTTCCTTCAGTTTTTTGCCATCTGTAGATGTTTCCAAAAAGGGATTTCTGAATTGTACTTCATGGAGGGTTTTGCACAGGTTTTCCTCTATGTATGTTGTGGTTTCAGGTCTTAAATCTAAATCCTTTATTCATTTTGAGTTGTTTTTTGTACATGGTGTGAGGATGTTGTCTTGGTCCATTTTTTTGCAGGTCTTAGTCCAATTTTCCCAACATAATTTATCGAATAGGATATCTTTGCTCCAATGTAAGTTTTTCCCCTCTTTGTCAAAGATAAGTTATATATATATATATATATATATATGTATGTATATATATATATATATATATATATATATATATGTTGTTTTATTTCTGGGCTCTCAATTCTGTTCCATTGGTCTGATTGTTGTTGTACCAGTACCATGCTGTTTTAATTACTATGGCTTTGTAGTATAATTTGAAGTCTGGATTATTTAGGCATCCATTCTCTCTTTTTTTGGCCAGGAGGTTTTTTGATATTCAAGGTCTTTTGTTATTGCATATGAATTTCTGTAATTTTTGTTCTATCTTAAAGGAATGTCATTGGAATTTTTATAGGGGTTGCATTGACTCTGTAGATTGCTTTTGGTAGAATGGCCATCTTGATGATGTTAATTCTTCCAATCATGAGCAAGGAATGTCTTTCCATTTCCTTATGTCTTCTATCTCTTTTAGCAGTGTTTAAAAGTTTTCTTTGTATAGTTCTTTCACATGCTTTGTTAGGTTTATTCCCAGGTATTTAATTGTTTTTGGTGCTATGGTAAATGGAATGGCTTTTTAAATTTCTTTTTCTTCTGCTTGACTTTTTGCATATAGAAAGGCTACTGACTTCTATGTGTTTACTTTGTAACCAGCTACCTTACTGAACTGGTCTATTGTTTTGAGAACTTTTTCTATAGATTTTTTTGGGTTCTCTACATACAGAATCATATCATCTACATATAATGATAGTTTCAGTTCCTCTTTCCCTATTTGTATCTCTTTTATCTAATTCTTAACCACTGTCATGTATGGTCTCCCAGGGACAGTTTCCTGATCTAACTGGGCAGGGAATCAAGTCTGGGACTGCAGGAAGATCCTTTGCAAAGCTTAGGTAGCTCCTTCTCTTCAAAAGCACACATGAAACATTTCTTGACTCAAAATTTTATAAGGAAAAATGGAATTAAAGAGTAAGTAAATGAAAATAAGCTATGCAATTTATTGATAAGTAAGTTCAATTTGTAAACCTGAATATGTACTTAAGAAAGAGACTTAATATTCAGTATGTTCATGGTAGTTTTTCATATTACTTCTTGTTCTTTCAGTGTGGCTTCTGATAAATCTTCATATTAGAACTCATCTCTATTGTAGAACTACATGGTGATTACATTTCCAAATTAATCACTGTAAAATATTGTTATTTGACTGTCATTTTCCAACAAAGGGGGCACATAGGATGCCTACCAACATTTGTTCAGGGAGTAAACAGGAGCTGCTGTCTGTGCTGGTTCGGAGGGACAAGCTTCCAGGACCAGTTCTGATGCACACCCAGACTGCTTGAAATGGGCACAATCAACTTGAACAGTAGGGAAAATTTAAAGCTAGGGCCTTAGTGGGCAGGATTTGAAGTCAATGTGAGTGCAAGCTGAAGGAAATGAGAGAAAGGAGAGCTGCATGGGAGCAGGTGAAACCAAAGCTACACTGGGTCTTGTAAGCTTCTAGCACAGGTGTTGGGCTGGGGCCATGGCTCTGAAACACCCAGGCAGGTAGCCAGATCCCTTACCTGCCCCCTTCATCTGATCCTCTGGCCCCTCACCAGGTGCCTTTGACCCTGTCTCTGTCCTATTGCTGGACAGTCCCCTTACTGTGATGTTCTGTTTTGCTTCTGCCCTTCATGGTCCCTGCCGCCCAGATATGTATGGCCCCTTTGTATAATATGACCAGTGTGGGTTTTCTAAGAAAGCTGTTAGTTTTTGTCCCATGATGCCTGAAGTTGACCTTCCAAAGAGCTGACTCTGTACTTCAGGGACTCAGCGCACTCCTGACCGTGGTTGGGGTGCAAGCTTGCCCACTCTGCAGTCAGGATGACTGATGTGAACCTTCTGTCCCAGGTGCATGGAATGCACCCCCAGACTCCCTACCATTTCTGGAAGAGGTCTTCTCATCTGGGTGCCTGCTAGTGAAAGGATCTCTGTGCCATTGTCCAGGTAGCACACCTTTCCTTTTTTCCCTCTCCCCCAAAACTTTCTGACTGACTCTGGGCTGAGGCTGGAAGCTACACAGTTAAATGCCATCTACATGGTGCTTTTGAATAACAGTTGAGGCTGAGCCACATGGGTAATTACATTAACCTCTTTGCTAATTGCATTAACTCCTTCCTCTAGGAGAGGTCTTTATTATTCAGGATTCCAAAGAGACCAGTTCATCCTGATATACAGTTTTTCATTTCTGATTCAAAAGGTCTTCAAACAAGGTGTTGTCATTTTGGAGGTTATTTTTCCCCCAATAAACTAATGTAGACATGTTCACATTCCTCCTTCAGTTGTAAAAACTCTGTTAAAATATTTGACTATAAAAATCAAAGAGAGTTTGAGGACTGTTATAGACATCAACTCAGCCCTTCAATAATGTGTTCAATACCTCTAAGAGTGGCAGTAAATCAAGGATGAAATGAAACAGTAAATAAAGCAAAGGCAGATTTCACATAAGGTGGCAGCTTTGTCATTTCAAGCCTTAGACCAAACACTGGATCAAAATGCCGAACATGATGGATGATGCTGGCTTGTCCCAGATGAGTTGCTATGACTGCTGATGCAGAGCAGAACTTCTGCAGTGTGGAGTCTAAGTCAAAAGGGAAAAAAAAATCTTTAATGTAGGGCAATGTTTAGGTTCTTCCCATGGGGACTTCTACACCTACACCATGGAATATACTTGTAAGAAGTGGGAGACCAGGCCCTCTATTTGCAGTTTTCTCTTTAAGGGAGAAAGCAACAATCAACAAGGAGGCCAACAGTTCCACATGGTGCCCTGGGATGGATGGGGGTGGGAATGGAAGTCAGGTAGGGTATGAATTTGGTTTATTGCAAAATCTCCCTGAGCGACCCCAGTTTCAGATAGATACTTCCCTTACCATGTCATAGTAGATTCACATAGCGATTCACAAGTGAAATCCTCCCAAGTTCAAGGCCCTTCACTTCTAGGCCTAGATTTATCATGTTTCTTAAAGGTCACCACATCCTAGGGCTCTTGTTGCACCCACTAACTTGACCTGCTTCCAGCTCTAGTTTGTGTTAAGATTCCTCCATAATGATTTACCTGTACTGCATGGAACTATGCTTGGGGTGGCCTAGGCTCATCACCATCTTCTCTGACTGGATCTCTTTGACCCTCCTGACATGTGGTTCCAGGGCAATATCCCTTCACAGGAGTCAGGTCTGAAATGCCAGAATGTCATTCTTCACAATTCAGTAAAGGGGATTGGTGTCAGTTGTTTCTTCTCTTGCTGAGCCTCTAATTCGAAGAGTCATAGATAGAGCCACTTGCTCTCCACCATGTCTATCAATATGTTAAATAAGACTAATCCCTCTACCATCCAGGATCTTAGTCAAGGATTCCATTGTCTCTGAGCTGATCCCACAGCATTGCTTAAGTGTAGCTGTGTTAAAGGAAGAGTGAAGATCAAACTCCAAGGCAGTGAAGGACATCCTGAGTGAACTTCACCTTATTGTCTTTCAGGTGCTCTGAGTACAACTTCTGTACACCATGAACCTGACTTCCTGAAAAGGGTGGTTCCTGGTAACTAAGGAGAAGTGAAAGTCTGTGTTGGACTTAAAAGACTCATGATGTCCCTGTTCACTCTAGCTTTTTCAGCTTTGACTCACATGTGGGTCATGGTTCAGATGCCTTTGCTCATAAGACATGTCAGCCAATCAATTATCAACTTCTGTTCCTGTTCCTCCAGCTCCTCCACCTCCTCCTGCTCCTTCTTCCTTCATTCCCTCTCTTTCTTTCTCTCTCTTCCCAAATCCCTCCTCTGACTCCCCATATAAATTAAATGAATTTTTAAGAAAAGCTCTATTTCTCTCTGCTTTTGGGTTTTGTCCCAAGCTCTTTAGCATGCTGGTAAGGTAATTTAAAGAACCATAAAGTAGAGCCAATTACCCTATCAATATGTTAAATAAGGCTAATCAACCTGCTGTACAAGTTATCACCTGTATAGTACAGAAATTGGGGCGCCCCTTTTATTTCTGAGTTCAGCCTCTATCTACTGTAAGTATATGCCTGGGGGAGACCCTTGTCAAAGTTGGCACCTCATTAAGGGTCCACATACTTTTGTGTCTTCTGTTGATGTTACTAGCTGTGTAGCATCATGGATGCTATATGGTGATATATGAATTATGGGGCATAGCCCCATTAATGCCTCAATTAGTTCATTGCATGTGATAGGCAGGGGCAGTTGTCACAGAGATTGTATTGCAGGAGGTATTTGACAAGTCTATTTAAAAGTTGCAATTAATATTTTTGGATGAGTTAAAGCATCTCTTCTAATGTTCCTTCTGAATTAAATCTGGTTCAGCAAGTTATAGCCTGGTTCATTGCCTATTTGTAAATAAAGTTTCATTGGGTAGCAGCATTCAACCCTTTCACATTTCACCTCTAATATGTTCACAGTTCAACAGAATCAGATACTTTCAGCATAGATCTTAGCAATCCCATTGCCTAAAATATGTAATATTAGGCTTATTTTGATGTTTTCTTCCTCCAGGATGATTTCATGGATTGTGAGGTTTCTATCTATGTGAACACTGGAACTTCCTTCATGTTTTTGAATGAAAACAGAAGATATAATTATTGCCTTAGTTGAGTTTTGAAGGTAGAGTTGTCCAAAGGGAGATTACTCTGTCTCAAAGAGACAGATTTTCTAACCATAATAGTAGTGACTTGAGGAAAAAAGTTAGTAACTTTTAATTTTCCAGTTCATCTTCATGACATTCAGGAACTAGTGCTAAATTCTAAATAGAATTGAGTCTTTCTTTTCTTTTCCCACTACTATCTATTTGTTTTTTTTTTTTAATCTGCCATCTATAGATTTGATCTTTCTTTCATTTCTTACTGTTTTTTGAACTATTTTTTTCTTGTTTAATTTTTTTGACTATTTGAGAATTTATGCATTATATGTTTCTACTCTGTACCTACAATATCTGTATGTCTGTAAGATCTTTATAATACTTTAGTTCTGATTACCTTTCCCTACCTATTATATATTTTTTTACATTTTGTATTTTGATTCACTGGTATATTTTGTATTTTAATTCTCTTTCTTTTAAATAAATCATAAGACATTTTTATTATTGTACTATATAGTCTATGTTCAGCCCATTTTTGCCTTAGATCTTTCATCTGAGAATTACATTCCATTTTAAACTAATGTACAACCTTTGAACTTTCTTTGGTTAGAACATATTAGTCATTTTGGAAATGCTATTTTTTATCAAAAAATTTTATCCTTATGAAATATTTTTGTTAAGTACATTACTCTAGATTGACTGTTATTTTCTTTAATCATATTGAAATTTTTTTCTATTATATGCTGTCTTTGCTGTTTTTGAAGTCAATTGTCAATATTATTGTTATTCCAGTTAACTCATCTTTTATCTGTGACTGATTTGATGGCTTATTCCACATCACAACTGTTACATACTGTTTTTTACTTTCACTATGATGTACGTTAATGTTTTATTTTTATTTGTCAGCATTGGTTATGATTCACTAGCTTCTGATTATGTGAGTTGTTATTTTTCTCTGTTCTAGAAAATTCTCAGCGGTTATACAGTTTTTTCTCTGACTTTAAATGTTCTTCCTACAATATTTGTTAGATTTTACACTTTCTAAGGAAGTTCTTAAACTCTTTTCCCAACATTTCATTGCTTTTTTATTCAAGGCTGAGTTCTAGAAAATTTCTTCAGGTGTGTTTTCAGGTTTACCTCCAGCTCATTGAATTATCTACTAGCTAAGTTGGGATCAGTTAAACAGCATTTACTGAATTTTTAATTTCAAGTGTTAAAAGTTTAATTTCTAGAAATTTTTTTTTTCTTAATTCAATCTCCTAAATCCTTCTATCTAGTCTTTTCTTCATTACTATGTTTGATCCTTTTCATTTCATATCATTTAACAAATTAAACACACTTATATTGAATATCTAGTTATTCCAGTTCTACTAATTTTTGTTTCTATTATTTCTTGGTCACAGGCATTGTTTCTTTGTAAGTATTATGATTATTGAGGTTTATCTGAGGGAACTGAAGCTGTCCTTTGAAAATGCAGTTGAATATGGGGGAGAGGACTCCTTTAGAGATGATCTGCATTTGCGCTTGCTGGGTTTTTGATGCTTTACCTAACTGGGACAGCTTTAACCTAATATATAGAACAGAAGCTTTGAGCTCTCTGCAGGTGGAAGTTTGGAGTGCACACCTGACTGAACCTTAGCATGTCATTAAAGATTTCTATGAGAAATCTTTTCCTTCTATTGAGCCCATAACAGGATATTTCTTTAGTTATCCTTTGGAGAGAGAAATGAGGGTTTATTTCCAGTTGACATTTGTCTTGAGAAGGAGCCATTCAGTTATTTTTGTAGGCTGGCTTTCCTCATGCCCAATAAATCTAAACTCAGGTTCATCTAATGTTGGCAAATAGTTTACTTTGGAAAATAACTGTCTCAGTGATTATTTTCTTTCTCTGAGTTCTGACTTGTCTATTAACTGCTACTATTGAAACACTTTTTAAAATGCAATTTCTAGTATGTTTTATGTGGTATCTGACTCAGATTTTGACATGGTGCTAGAATTAAAAGCCTGTAATTGAGACTTTATGGAAATGTCAATTTATATCTCAAGTGACTACATGTATGTATAGCACACAGGTTAAATGTGAAAGATTTTGACAACATTTAATAAATCAAGATTTTTCTCAATGTTTATTGTACTTATTCTGATTATAATATTATATCATATTATATTGCAGATACTAAGTGAAATAGAAGGACATCAAAGGAAATTTGATACCACTGAGTATCCTATTATTCAGAGGTAGTCACTATTCATTTTGTTATGTCTACTTATCCCATTCTATTTTAAAATAGTTGAGAATGCATTGTTTAAAATAGATTTATTTAAATGAAAGTTGATCATTTTTTTTTTTGAGATGTAAGTCACAAGGTAGCATTACTTCTCTCCCTTTCTATTCTGAGGTCATAGCAGATTAATTACCTGCCTGTAAGGCACACTACATTCCTCAATGTAATCTATCCTGGTGGAGTTGTTCAGAAGAATCCACTCAGGAAAACATGAGAAAGTAGTAATTGAAGAAACAGTGCCACCTCAGGTGAAGTAAAGTATCTACCAATAAGGGACTAAAGCCATACAGAAATGATATTTTTATCCTTTAGATGTTCTGTAGGCTGACTCTGGGGATTTGAAAAAATTAGGATTAGAGTAGAGATGATCTTTTGCATTTAAAGATAAAAATGTTTTAATGTAATAATTTAATTACAAATACAAAAGGCTTATATCAGGTCAGAGTTTTGTGTATCTATCTGTATCAGAGATAGAACCATACCCATTTGATATCCCCTGCATTGGTCTGAACACACCTATGCAGATGCCCTAAAACAAAAAGGTACTTTTTATTCAGGCTACTAAAATTTCTGGAAAATAACAAAATTTTCCAGTGAATCTGAAATATTTTGGTATACAACCATGCTTGTCTTTCCACAAAAGCCTGAAAGAAAGCCTCCCAAAGTGAATATGGAACCCAATTCCCTGATAGGTAGAGGTATAGGGTGGATAACTGGGCAAAAAGGTTCTAGTAAGGAGACTTGAAACTATAGAGCTCAATGAGAGAAAAGAAATCTTGAAAAATTCCCATTAGGCCCAAATAAGCACTGAAAAATGGTCACTATTTAGTACTAAGGTACTAAAGTACTTTTAATTTACTAAGTACTTTTAATCTCAGGACATGTTGTTACCTTTTGACTCTGAAGTCAAGGGAAGGATAATAGTCATGCTTTGAATAGGATCACTTTTGAAAAAGCACAAAGGCTCTGAGTTCACAAAGACTTAAGTCTGATTGAGAACAGTTACTTCTTAGTGGTACAAATGCACAAAAGGTACTCACTGTCTCCCTATATAACATGCAGATGATATTACCAATTATTGAAGCATTGTTAGGATTGAAAGAGAGAGAGCTTGCCATTTTTACAGGCACAAAGTAAGTGTAAATAATAATCTAAATAGTGTTAATAATAAAAAAATGACTGTGTAAGTCCATGAATTCTGGGAACATACTTTAGTCACTATTGCTTCTCAAATACCTCTGCTCCTGGAATGAACCACATACTCAGGTATAGGCTAAATAAATCTTGGGCAGAAGCAAATGTGTGTCCCTGTCTTACCTAGGAACTTTCAGTGGTATCAAACTTGTTCATGACTTCTGATTGAGACTTTCTAGCTGCTTCAGAAAATTATTTTTTCTCAACCTCCAGCAACCTCGAGCATCTGGAACTAGGAGCAGTCCATTATTTCCCTGATTTTTGCCTGAGTCCTAATTCTGTTAAACAAAATGACCCAATGTCCAGTGACACCAGCTTTTGGTGACCCCCCCCCCTTGTTGATTTATAGCCGTTTATCTGTGGGAAGTGAAAAAGCACACAAGGTCTGAGTTCCAGAAGGAAGCACCTGGGAAGACACATATTTGCAGGTGTGGCAGAAGAGGACATTGAAAGTCGAGCTTCACTGTGAAAAATGATCAAATCAATTTACTAGGAGGCCGATTTAATAAATTATAGGAAGGAGTCAGTTGGGTGATGTCAGATAAATGAAATATTTAACACGATGTAATAATCCCAGCAGAAATGTAGAATGTTCACATTTGTTACTATAAAGCACTCCCTGATGAGACAGCCAAATGGTTTAACATGCTGGCAGGCTTGCTCTCTAAATCAAGGAATCCCCTAGCGTCAAGGCAGAGAGGTCCTCTTTCCTAATTCCATCAAGGTGGTGAGATTAGTCCTCACCCTAGCACTCCTTGCAAATGTTTCCTCCATGTTCACCCTCTTTTCTGGTTGAGGGGGATGCTTGTTTCCTACTTTGTAATTTAGTATCTGTTGGGAGTGGAGGAGACATACACTAGACAGTCCCTGTCCTAGTATTTGATTTGCTTGTTCACAGAACT
>PVHY01008324.1:0-62263 GCA_004024945.1 Uropsilus gracilis
AAAAAAAATTTTTGCCTGAAATAGAACAACTTATGTCATTCTTCACATCTGAAACAGAGAGGCCGTATAGCAAAGATAGTGGAGTCAGTCTACCTGGGTTCAAATTTGGGCTCCTCTCAGTAACAATGTAAATTTAAGCAACTTATTCAATCTGATCTAGCCTGTATCTTTGTCTATAAAATGGTGATGATAGCAGTAATAATCATACTTCCCTCAAAGGATAATTATGAAGATTCAATTAAATAAGATAACACTTATTAGCCTTTCAATGGTGTTTTGAGTGTGGTCTGCACTTGGTACATATTAGCACTGATATTTGTGTCTAGGTGTTTGTTGAGTTTCTCCACTCTGAATTTTTTTTTCCAACAAGTTTCTTAGGGACAGTTCACTCAATCTTTGCGGAGCCCTGAGGAAACCCAGAGAGGCTGAAAAACAAGGGTCTCTAAGGACTCCTGAGGACTCCCTCCATTAAAATCTTTCTTCCAATGAGGTGGAACCATAAGCTTATTCACTAGCCATTTGAGTCTGGCACTCAATAACCATTTGACCTTTGACTGGGTCCTTTGCCTTTTTTGATCATTTTCTTCACTTATAAAATAGAAATAATAATTCTCATCTCCTGGTGTCATCATGAAGATGAAATGAAATAACAGATGCTCAGCTGAGTGAAATAATGTACAAAAAGTCATGTCTTTCTTTATACCCTGTAACCAATCTCAACTGCACATGAGCTGCCTTAGTGCAAAGAAACACAAATTGTACATCAAATAATTTAATCTCCCCAATAATTTAATCTCCTGTATAATCACTGTAATTCCCACAAGCACATATTAAATTTTACTTCTGCCAATGTATTTGATACTGTTTTGATTACCTGACCAGCTTGAGAAGAACCCAGAGGGATAGCAGAATTTTCCCCTATACTTAACAGTGCTAACTTTTGTCCTTCATGCAAGACTATAACTCATCGTTCTGGTGAGAGTTGCATGCATGCAATGCCTTCAGAGTCAGCAGAAGCAATGTTCCATGAGACCATCTTACAGAATAAGTCCCACTGGCCAGGTCTATCATGAGACAATGTTTTCAAAAACACTACCATGAATTCTCATGGAAGACACCACCTCCATGAGTGAGAAGTGGTATTCCAAAACAAATAAAAACATGCTAATGGTAATTGAGTTTAAATGCCAATCTTGTCCTTACAAATTGTGGTGACCCTACTATGCAAGATTTTAGTCTCTCTGGGTTTTATCTGGGTAATGATGCAATAACACCTACCCCATAGTGTTATATTAATATTAGTAGCATAAAACACATGGTAAGTATTTAATAAACAACTCTAATACAATGTTGATGAGAATCAATAAAAATGTTAGGTGTCATTAATGCTACTCAACCTTTCGTTAGCATATTTAAACAATTTCATGAATCATTGCTGCAAAAATATAAGTCAGCAAATTCAGATGAGTCTGTGAAAGTTTGACATTTGTAAAGTCATCCTTTAAAAAAGGAGCTATTAAAGAGAATTTGCAAACCTGTATGATTTTAACTAAAGACCTTTAGACTAGATCAAAAGCAATTGTATTAAGAAAACATTAAACAAATAATTTCTTTAAAAAATTCCAGATCAGAGTTACCCCTGCCCACAGCTGAGTGGTTTACCTGCCTCCACACACAGCACCATTGGACTGGACCACCAAGCCCCTCTGGGGGTCCCACGCTGTGTTGCTTCCAGCACCACCTAGCCCTGGACCTGTTCCCTACCCAGGGGAGCCATCCAGTTCCCCCTACCCGCAGCTGAGTGGTCTACCTGCCTCCACACACAGGTGAGCTCAGGAGTGGTGGGCTCTGCTTCCTCCTTCAGCACCATCGGACCGGACCACCGAGCCCCTCTGGGTGTCCCACATTAGACCACTGGGGCACTCCAGTACCCATAAAGACTCTGATAAAGACTCTAAGCAAATAATCAACAGTATGCAGAGACACACAAGACAAAAACTAAGGCAGATAGGGCACATATAAATAACGAAATCAAACTTGAGACCCACAAAAAATTTTTTTCTTTGTCAAATGTTATCAAAGTAATTCAAGTACAGGAAAAGAAAGCCCAGAAACTTCATAACAACTCACACACAAGACAGAAGAATCCACAACCCTGACTGCAGGTAGGAACTTGGAATTTGGTTTTGTATTTCAAAGGACTGTAGCAATTTAGAGTCTCCTGCAAAGACTCAACTTTAACAGTCCAGAGGCTCAAAGAGAGCCAGACTGCAAAGAGGATCTGCAGGATAAAAGGGCAGACCCCACAGCCCAGAAGGGCAAGTTCTGCTGCGTGGCACCAGTGCAGACAAAGAAAAGACTTATCCCTCCAATTAGCCAACAGAAACAAGAAATAATCCAGACACAAAAAGCAGAACTAATCACATCCTAGGAGATGACAACATGTCAACCAATACCAGAGCAGTGGTTTTGCTCAATACGAAGAGCAAGCCCAAAGAGAAAACAAGGGAAGGAAGAAAAATACAAATACTCAAGTAAGCCCAAAGGGAAACAATTCATCACCACAGTACAAACAAGCTCCAGAAAACAAGGACAACATTGAAGAAATGACCTAGATGTCAGATATAGAATTCAGACACAACATGATAAAAGCGCTCAACAAGATTAGAGAAGTAGAAAAATATAAAAATGAATGCAGCAAAATGAACATTATCATTGTCAAACAGAAGAATGAGATTGAAACATTAAATAAGAAACTGAAAGAGATACAGTTTATAAGAGGAACAATAGAAGAGCTCAAAAATACAGGGAAAGGCATGAAAGCAGACTAGAAGAAATCGAAGAATGCATACTACTGGATACAGAAATAGAACAAAGAAAGAAAAAGAGAGGAAAACAAAGTAAGAAGACAGAAGAAAATATCAGATATCTATCAGATACATTAAAGAAAGGAAATATAAGAATAATTGGAATCCCAGAAGGAGAAGAGAAAGACATAGGAAATGAAAGACTTTTTAACGCAATAATGGAAGAGAATTTCCCAAACCTGAAGTGAAAATAAACATACAGGAAGCAAAAAGGACATCAAACTACTTTAATGAAGAAAAAAAAAAAAAAACTACAGCCAGACTCATCATCATAAAACTTCCAAGAGCCCAAGATGAAGAAAAAATAATGAGAATGACCAGAGAGAAGAAACAGATAAACTACAAAGGAAAACCCATTAGGCTAACCTCAGATTTCTCTGAAGAGAACTCCAAGCAAGGAGAGAATGGAGCTACATCTTCAAAAAACTCCAAGACAAAAAGAGCCAGCCAGGAATACTCTACCTGGCAAAGCTGTTCTTTTATGAAGGAAAAATTAGAATCTTCTCAGACAAAGTTTCCAGAAATTTGCTAAAACCAAACCCCCACTCCAAGAAATCTTGCAAGAATCCTAAAGGCCAAAACCCTCAGAAGAATAATAGAATGAACATAGTAAGAAACCAAAGGAACCTCAAAATGTCTGCCAGAAAGCCAGTGCTAGAACCTCAAACATCAATAATCACTCTAAATATCAATGGTCTAAACTCATCAATCAAAAGACACAGAGTTGCAGACTGGATTAAAAGGCAGAAACCAACATTCTGCTGCCTCCAGAAAACACATCTAATCCCTAAAGATAAGCATAGATTGAAGGTAAAAGGATGGAAAACAATCCTACAAGCAAATGGCCCCCCAAAAAAGGCAGGGGCAGTCATTCTCATAGCAGATAGAGCCGATTTCAAAATAAAATAGTGACAAAGGATAAAGACGGTTACTACCTAATGGTTCGGGGTACAACCCACCAAAAAGATGTAATAATTATCAACATATATTCACCAAATGAGGGAGCACCAAGATTCATAAGACAGCTACCAGCAGAACTGAAAACGAATACTGATGAAAACACATACTAGTAGGAGACTTTAACACTCACTCTCACCAAAGGACAGATCAAAAAACAGAAACTAAACAAGGACAAAAAAGCTTTAAAGAACGACCTAGACCAAATGGACCATAGATATCTACAGGACACTGTACCCCCAAGGAAAGGAATATATCTTCTTTCAAAAGCACATGGATCCTTCTCTAAAATTGACCACATATTAGGACACAAGGCAAACTTGAATAAATACACAAAAATTAAAAATTATACCAACTTTTTTCTCAGATCATAAAGGCATCAAACTTGATTAACAAGGAAGAAAAAGCGAGAAGAGTATACAAGACATGGAGACTGAAAAATATGCTACTAAACAAAGAATGGGTAATCAAAGAAATTAAAGAAGAAATTAAAACCTACTTCCAAACAAATGACAAAGAAGACACAACATTCCATTGGAACTCAGCAAAAGTATATCTAAGAGGAAGGTTCTTAGCAATGCGGGTCCATATCAAAAACCAAGAAACTATCCAAAGGAAAAAACCTTATCTCTCAACTCAAAAAATTAGAAAAAGAGCAACAGGAAAAGCCAAAACCCAGCAGATGACAAGAAATAATAAAAATAAAAGAAGAAATAAATAACCTAGAAACCAAAAAGACCATCAAGAAGATTAACAAAACTAAGAGCTAGTTCTTTGAAAAAATAAATAAAATTGATAAACCCCTTGCAAAGCTCACAAAGAATAGAAGAGATAAGATTCAAATAAACAGAATCAGAAATGAAAGAGGGGAAATTACAACAGACACAAAAAGCATAATCAGAGACTACTATGAACAACTATATGGAAACAAATACAACAACCTGGATGAGATGGACAGATTCTTGAAAAAATACACCTACCCAAAATTGAGCAAAGAAGAAATAGAGAACTTAAATAATTCAATCACAAGCAACAAAACTCTCCCTAAAAACAAGTCATCAAAACTCTCCCTAAAAACAAGAGCCCAGGACAAGATGGCTTTAAAAACGGATTCTACCAGACATTCAAAGATGAAATAACACCTATACTACTAAAACTCTTCCAAATAAGCAAGAAAGAAGGAAAGCTACCAAACACATTCTATGAAGTAAACATCACACTTATACTGAAAACAAATAAGGACAGTACCAAAAAAGAAAACTATAGACCAATTTCCCTAATGAACACAGACGCAAACATTTTAAACAAAATCCTGCAAATCCAAAGATGCATCAAAAGCACTATTCAGCATGACCAAGTGGGATTTATCCCAGGAGCACAGGTGGGTTCAACATCCGGAAATCAATGGAGTATTACTCATCAATTAAAAATGACTAATTTGATGAATTTACAGACACCTGGATGTACCTAGAAGAAATCAGTCTAGCAGAAACGAGCCAGATAGAAAGGGACAGAAACCAAATGGTTTCACTAATATATGGTCAACCAAATGAAACCACACAAGGGGAGAGAGGGGACCAGCTGGAGCGGGCAGGGAGGGGAGGTGATGGTGTTGGGTGACCCCCAGGGACTGAAATGATGTAAAAATAATAATAATAATAATAAAGCAGATATTGGTAAAAAAAAATAAAAATAAAAATAAATAATAAAATAAAATTTTACACCAATGGACGCTTAATTACAGATATTCGATACTTGCATTTTCTCTTAATAGCAATATTTTGGAAATAGCAATATTTTGTTTCCATCTTAAATTATAACCGGTATTGCTGCTTTGTATCAATATCTTGGTGTATTAGCCCTCCCCCTTGCTAAAAGATTTCTGTCCTAATTCCTGGGACCTGTGAATGTTCTTTGGTGTGTTGTAGAGTTTGCATATATGATTAAAGTTAAATCAAGATTCAAAAAAAAATCCGGAAATCAATTAACATAATCCATCACATCAACAAGAAGAAAAACAAAAAACATATGATCATATCAATAGATGTAAAGAAAGCCTTTGACAAAGTCTAGCACCCATTCATGATAAAAGCCCTTGAAAAATTGGGGATCAAAGGAACATACCTCAACATAATAAAAGTCATCCACAACAAACCTACAGCAAACATCATCCTAAATGGTGAAAAACTAAAATCATTCCAATTAAGATCTGGAACCAGGAAGGATGCCCACTCTCTCCACTGCTTTTTAACATTGTTCTGGAAGTTCTAGCCAGGGCAATAAGGCAAGAGAAAGACATAAAAGGGATACAAATAGGAAAAGAGGAACTGAAGCTATCACTATATGCAGATGATATGATTCTTTATATAGAGAAACCCAAAAAATCTACAGAAAAACTTCTTAAAACAATAAACCAGTTCAGCAAGGAAGCCGGTTACAAAATCAACGCACAGGAGTCAGTAGCCTTCCTATACACAAAAAGCCAAGAAGAAGAAGAATTTAAAAACCACCCCATTTACCATCACACCAAAAACAATTAAATACCTGGAAATAAGCCGGGCACAGTGGCTCGTGCCTGTAAGCTTCAGACTATGAAGCGTCTGGGGCTACAGATCACGGTTCGAATCCCACTTGGGGCAACACAGTGAGACCTAGTCCCAAAAAATATCTGGGCATGGTGGCACGCGCCTTAATCCCAGCTACCTGGGAAGCTGAGGCTGGGGATTGCTTGAGTCAGTGTGAGCCTACGGTTCCATGGGCAAAAATAGCCAGACCTCGTCTCTAAATAAATAAATAAACAAACAAATAAATAAGTACCTAGTCTCTAAATAAATAAATACCTGGGAACCTAATAAAACACGTGAAAGAACTACACAAATAAAACTTTAAAACGCTGCTAAAAGAGATAGAAGAAGACATAATGAAATGGAAAGACATTCCCTGCTCATAGATTGGAAGAATTAACATCATCAAAATGACCATCCTTCCAAAAGCAATCTACAGATTCAATGAAATCCCTATAAAAATCCCAATGACATTCTTTAAAGAGATAGAACAAAAATTACTGAAATTCATATGGAATAACAAAAGACCTCGAATATCAAAAAGCCTCCTGGCCAAAAAAAGAGAGAATGGAGGCTAAACTATTCCAGACTTCAAGTTACACTACAAACCCATAATAATTAAAACAGCATGGTACTGTACAACAATAGACAATCAGACCAATGGAACAGAATTAAATGCCCAGAAATAAAACCACACATATATGGTCAACTAATCTTTGACAAAGAAGTGAAAAAACTTACACTGGAACAAAGATAGCTTCCTCAACAAATGATGCTGGGAAAATTGGACTAAGACATACCAAAAAATGGACCAAGACAACAACCTCACACCATGTACAAAAACCAACTCAAAATGAATAAAAGACTTAGATGTCAGACCCAAAACCATAACATACATAGAGAAAAACTTGGGGAAACCATCTATGAATTACAATTCAGAAATCTCTTTCTGGGCACATCTACAGATAGCAAAAAAAAAAATGAAGGAAAACATAAACAGATGGGACTACATCAAACCAAAAAGCTTCTGTACAGCAAAAGAGACAACAGAAAAAAACAAAAAGAAACCTAACCATAGAGTGATAAGTGTTTAGTAACAAAGATCCACAAGGAACTTATACAACTAAACAAAAACAAAACAAGAAGCCCAATCAAAAAATGGGGAGAACTAAAAAGACACTTCTCCAAAGAGGAAATACAAATGGCCAACAGGCATATGAAAAAATTGTTCAATATCACTAGCAATCAGGGAAATGCAAATCAAAACCACAATGAGATACCACCTTACACCAGTAAGAATGTCCCACATAAGAAAAACAGGCAACAACAAGTTCTGGCATGGATGTGGAGAAAAAAGGAACAGTCTTATACTGCTGGTGGGAATGCAAACTGGTCCAGCCACTATGGAAAACAGTGTGGAGGACCCTCAAACTAATGAAAATGGAACTACCATTTAACCCAGCAATCACTCTTCTGGGAATCTACCCAAAGGAAGCCTCAATGTGGGTGCAAAGGGACACCTGTGCTCAATGTTTACTGCAGCATTATTTATAATTGCAAGGACATGGAAACAACCCAAATGTCCCAAAACAGACAAATGGATGAAAAAGATGTGGTCTTATATAAACAATGGAATATTATTCATCAATTAAAAATAACAAATTTGATGATTTTATGGTAACATGGATGTATCTAGAAGAAATCATATTAGCAGAAACAAGTCAGAAAGAAAAAGACAGAAATCAAATGGTTTCACTAATATATGGACAACCAAACAATAGTACACAATGGGGAGGGGAGACCAGCGAGAACAGCTAGGGAGGGGAGGTGGTAGGTGACCCCGGGGGATTACAATGATTTGAAATATATATATATATACATATATATATATAAATAATTTATATAATAATAATAAAGATTTCTAGAGCAAGAGAATTGGTGATTTATGACTCTTAACCAGGGGATGGAATCAGTCCTTTTTCATTCTTTCTAGGGAATCAGTAATGTACAGTCAAGAACAGGTTAGGTTTATTAACACTTTTCACCAACTCCTTTCTTTAACCAACTAACCTTATTTTCCTCCCATAAAATTCCCCAATCTTTTTTTCTACTTGACTTTGTATACCTTGAATTGCAATACTTTGATCCCAAAAAAATGTATCTTGCCTTTTTACTGTCTCCTGAATTTTTAGGTTAATTGGTCCATGAATTTACTATTTCATCCAACTCAGTTTAGGCTGATGCCAGTTATTATGTCCTCTCTATTTACAAATGAAAATTTTTAGAGTAAATGAACTTTCCCCTAGTGCCACAGCAAGCCACTGTCAGGACTTGAGCAAAAATACAGATCCCCTTACTCCACATCTGCATCTCTTTTTGCTAAAACTCGCTGTTTCAGAGTTCTAATTCTGGGCTGGAGAACTATAAGCAGTAAACAAACTTTAAAATATAATTCTTACCTTACAAGGTTCACTGTTGCAAACAAGATGAACAGGAAAACTAGAGTGTGAAATCCTAAATAATTGTTTTCTCCACACCCAATTACAATGCCAAAGAAAGTATATATTAAATGTTGGTATATAGATGAAAATATAGTTAGGAACCTAGGATGAATGAAAGGTAATTATATTTTAAGCAATGTATCTTCTAAATAAGTTTCCTTAAGAAACTTTCTAAAGTTTCCCTTTTACATCATTCTGTAGTATATATAACTGCCACTCTTGTCATAAGCAGCCGTTCTAGACTCTATCATTTTTCGCCAACACCAACATTTTCAAATATTTATGGAGTTAAAACATTTGGATCTCCGCAAGATCTCTTGCTCTCTGCAAGATATCTTCTGTTATTTGCAAGACTGTCCCTTACCTTGAAAGTTTCTCCTGTCTGTTTACCTACCTACTGAATTTCTAAAAACTTTAAAAGGCAACTCTGACCCCATGTGACGTATATGTTGATATTTTAATGATCCTGACTAATCAAGATGTTCTGTATTCACATTGTAATGAGCCTGACTGATAGAAGGGTGTGGGCAACTGAAATAGTTTGACTTAAGTTATCAATTAAAAAGCAACCTTTCATTATAAAGACACTGATAAACAGACATGTGAAAGATAAAAATCTGCCTATGCAGAGAAGCCCCATCTAAATCAAAATTACAAGTGGTTCTGAAAACATACCTCTAAAAAGGGTTATAAACATCCACTGAAAATGCTTGTGGACATTCATATCCATAGTCCTAAAACTTTCTCCAGATTTAATGAGTCATCAGGGACCACCCCCAACCCCCCCTGCCTGAGAGGTAGCCTCCCTTCCCTGCATACCAGCAACCCTCTGAACCTGGTCCTGCTGGCCCTGCACTGCCAGTCTCCCAAGTTTTGCCAACATATTCATTATCTTGCTTCTTTTGTTGTCAACTGAATTGCATTTTCACATTATTGTAATGTGTGCTCCCCCAATAAATTCATATTGTGGTAACATGCATTTGACTGGAGTCATGAATAAAGCCTTTCTGACCTGTGGCAACATTCTAGAGAGACCAAAAAACAACTGACACAGATGGCAGAGTCTCGTGACTCAAATATCTTGGCAAAACTAAATTTTTTATTTAAATTTGTATTCAAATTTTTATTTTTAGCCGGGTGCAGTGGCGCATGCCTGTAATCCCAGCTACCTGGGAGACTGAGGCTAGGGATCACTTGAGTTTGTGGGTTCAGGACTACATAGTCTCAAAAACTAATAATAATAATTTTTATTTAAAATTATTTATTTACATTTTATTTACATTCTAATTTTTTAGTTTAAATGTAATCAAAATATTGGTGTCAGTAAGATTCCTATAAGAATTACTACTATTAAAAATGTCTGCAAAGTTGGGCACAGTGGTGCATGCCTGTAAGCATCAGCCTATGGAATGCGGCTGGGTGTGGGGATCACGGTTGGAGTCCTGCCCAGGGCAACAAAGCAAGACCTAGTTCCAAAAAAATAGCTGAGCATGGTGGCGCACGCCTATAATCCCAGCTACCGGGGAAACTGAGGCTGGGGATTGCTTGTCTGTGATACCCCAGGCAACATGAGCCTGCGGTTCCATGAGCAAAAATAGTGAGACCTAGTCTCGGAAATAAAATAAAATAAAATAAAATAAAAACTGTCTGCATCAATCCACAAAAAGATAAAAGTGCTAACTATGCCTGAGCATGTATTGATTTCTACCAATTCATGGGAAAGCTGTAAAGGATTATATTTGTACCAAAATTCTGTTAAGTGTCCAGCAAATGCTACAGATCCTCCAAATATTGCCTTCATTCCTTTTATGAAATGATCTTTAAAAAGTAAAATCTCTGCCATAATTTCTAAAAACTTTAACTGCTATTGATTTAGATAGAGAGGAAAAACTTGAGCAAAAAAATCCTTGAAAATTAACCCTGGAGAATATGACCTTCATTTTAAAGACACAGGGAATTAGCGAAGCCCAGAGGCAGTATCAGTGAAAATTATTCAGGGTCCTGATGGAAAAAATATTATGATAACAGAAAATAAGTTATTTAATAGAGAAGAGTTTTAATACGTTCATAGATACCGTAATTAACATAACTAGTTAAATACTTATATAATTATAATATAAATTATATATATTAATGTTATAAAATATAGGATTATAAATATTTGTATAGATGTTGACATAATATTGTATGAATAATTATGTTGGTTATATTAATTACTGGCTAATTAAACATTTAATTTTATTAACCTAGTGGTAAAATTTAAGCATTAAACTTGTATATCTATACCAAGTACACAGCAGGATGCTTACTTTTTGATTATGACCTCATTCCTTGGTTTAAAGCTTAAGGAATCTAAATTCATTCCTACAATGGCTAAAGTAATCACGCCCGACATTCCAAAAAACTCCACTGTGGAGGAGGAAAAATTGGATAGAATTAGTCACATCCAAAGCGACACACTGATTTATTTTATCTTGAGCAAAGAATTGGTGAGAAATTTAAGAGCAGTATTTCTGTTTTCACTCATGTGGAATATAGAGAAGCAAAACAAAGGAACTGACAAAACTAAACCAAAACAAATCCTAGATATATAACTGCAGAATTGAGCCTACAAGAAGTAGGGGACCCAACTGTCTATAGTAGAGGACTATGGGAGTGCATTAAGGAGTGCAGTGTGATTATACCTGAGGCAGTATGACCCTATTCCCCTAAATCACATACAGTTTACAGAGTGTACAGTTTATAATGTTATCTTAATAAAATTTTTAAGAATTGGTATTTCTGGGGAAGGGACTAGCCTAAGTGATCAGGGGGTTGCAAACTTTTCTGTAAAGAATCAGGTAGCAAATACTTAATTCTGACAGTCATACAGTTATGCACTGTGGTACATAACTAGTCATAGAGAATATTAAAATAAATGTTGTCCAGTAAATGATAGGCACTGAAATTTTAATTTCATGTGCTTCTTGCATGCTGCAAAACAGTCTTTTTTAAAATACATTATTTTTATAATTAGACAAATGAGGTCTTTTAAGAATTACAAACATTTTTTTATGCTGAATGGCATGTAAAATGTTCTGGGAAAGGAGGAAAACATCATGAAACATGTAATAAAGAAGTAACTTTTGTTAGAATAAGCCCAAATAGTTAAAAGGAAAAAAAAACTTCTGACAACAAAAAGAAACCACCACAGAAAACTACAGACAAGTAGCTCTCAGCCTCTCCCTCTCTCTCTTCTTCCCTTCTCCTCTCCTCTTTCCTCTCCTCTCTTTCCCCTACCTGCCCCTTCTCCCCTTCCCACCCCTCCCCTCCTTTCCCTCTCTCATTCAGAAAAGTGAAGATAGGAGAATCTAAGGGATTTTCTTTCTTAAAAAACACAGGATTCAGAAATGAATGTTTTTGAACATACTAAGGTGACACCTGAAGGCTTTTGACATTTATAGCTGAGGCCAAAAACATAACAGAAAAGACAGCAGAGAAATTAACAACAGCAAAAAAGAGGATATACTGCTAATGAGAACTTTTTTTTAGAAAGAATAAAGCTGACTAAAAGTCATCTGCTTTTTATTATCTCCATTTTCCAGAAATTCTGAAGACCCTCACTTGATAAAACACTTCTGTTTAGAGAGACCCCTTCTGCTACTCCCTTGGTATACCTCAAATCTGGAACTTTATATAATCTATCTTTCATGAATTACAAGAACTCTCTTAAAGGGCTTTTGTACACTAAATTTAGACTTTCTTGCATGGGCTGGTATATGAATATTTACAGTTGCTCTACCTGTCAACCAACAACTTTCTGGAAACACTGCATTCTTTGTGTAGCAATGTTTGTGCAATTTTGATTATTTTATCTCAATAAAAAGAATGATACAAGTGATTCATAAAAAGTCCAGGTTTCTTCAAGCTAACACAATAGAGACAAAAATGCAAATGAATATGTACACTCAAAGAAGTGAGTCTCTAATCTTATTCAGACACTCCCTGGGTTTTAAGTTAGTTGGCAGTGTGGTCATTTGTAAAAAAGTTATTTCTTAAATGTGGAAGAGATCAATGTAACAGAAGCAGGAGGGGGGGGTTAGTTTCATGAGACTACAGTAACAGAGTACCACAAACTAGTGTCTTAAAAATGGGAATTTATAGTCTCACAATTCTGGAGGTTAGAGGCCTAATATAATGCTTCTGTGGTTCCTCCTGAGAGGTGTGAGGGAAAACCTATCCCAGGCCCTTAAGCATTGATTGAAAGCCTTTTTAGAAGGAAATGGGGAAGGTGCCAACATTTATTGGCTGTGTTCCCTTGAACCCGGTGATATATTTGGAGATGTTTACAACCAGCTCTCTGAGAATAAAAAAGTAAACAACCCTGGTTGTTAGTGTCTGCTAGTTTCCATGGTATAAATATGCCCACTTTGGTCAAGTTCAAGCTGCCAACATTAGTCTCTTCAGCATAGATTTGGGAAGAGGTGAGTTATAACATATTTATGGTCTTCAATATCTTTAAACACAAGGCATATATATGTGTATGCATGTGTGTATGTATATGTGTATATAAAGTGAGATATATTATTACTTTATAGATGAAGACTAAGTAACAAGCCAAGGTCACCAAACTAAGAAATTGTGAAGTTAGGATTTGAATTCAAGTCTGCTTAACTTCAAAGCTTGTTGAGGACTGGTATGAGTTTATTTGACCAACACATTACTTTTGGATAGACAGTAAGCGCAGGGCTTGGTTGGGGAAACAGAAAGGAGAATAAATAACAAAATAAATGAGACACTCCATTTAAGGAACTCGTGGGCTAGTGAGAAATACAAATATTCAATTAAAAAAAATTTTTTCCCAGATACTTAAGGCCTGCACACAGAGTCACAGGGCAGGGGGGAGAGGTAACAAAAGCTGCAGGTAGTGGCCCTTGAATGACCTTTTTTTTCCCTGTAACTTTACTTGGGAAGAGAGCAACACGCAGGTAGGAATGTGTCGGTATCTGTAAAGGAAGCAGTACTTTCCAATAACTGGAGGTAAAAGGAGGGGTAATTATCCTCCTGACACCTGAGGTCTATCATGGTGTCTCAGTTACTCTGTGAGCTGACAGCAGATTTTGACAGTTTCACCATAGTACCTGTAACTTCAGCCAGTAAAAACTTGGATTCTCAATGTCACTGAACTAAACAAGCAAATGATTACTGAAGGCCTACCAAGGCAGGGCACTCTGACTCCTGTAATAGTCTACTCTTTCCTGCTTTACTTCCAGATATAGATCTATCTGGATCTATATCCAGGGTCAATATTCACCTCTCCTTCCCTGCCTCCAGCCTCAGGTATGGTCCACTGTTTCTAGAATCCCCTCCATTTGGTAGTCATTGAATTGAAAGCTGCTGAGCTGAAAGACCTCAGAAGCATCTCTTCCAACATCCTCATTTTAGCGATGGTTGCTAAGGGACAGAACAGCTCAATGCTGATTCCTTTTCCAGGAAAATGCCTGCGACTAAATGTAAGGTCAAAGAATGAGAGAGAGCACAATCCCCCCTCACTTGGGGGGAGGAGCAGTAAGAGGATGTTAAAAGAGACCATGAAAGAGAAGTGGCAGAAAGATAATATAAGAAGCATGGGGGGATCATAAAAGGGCAAAGAAGTTGGAAGAAGCACCTGGATTTAAAATCAAGAGAAAATAAAGATGAATAAAGTTCATTCTGAGGACAGCAGTTTTTAAAATTTGTTTCTGCCTTACCTAAGTAGAAAGTCATGTACACCATTGAAATGCAAAGAACGATGTTTGTCAGCGTATTGCTAAAAAGGTCCGTCAATATAAACTGAATGATTCTTGAACACCAGTATCCACATATTACACTTCCTAAAATGTCCAAGCTGATACCTATGATTATGTGAAAATCTAGAAAAGAAAATAAGGGGAGAAGGTTGAACTATAACTTTCGTTTCTTTCATTTATGACATTTGGGTCTCTACAGTTTGACTTTTTCTTGAGATTTGGAGTGGGGAACTTTAGCAAAGGAGAGTAGCCCAGGAAGATGTAACAAAAGAAATTCAAGGGATCTATTTCCCTTATAGTCTGCAGTTTAAGGTTTGCCATCTAGGGAAGCAAGTTCAAATGTTTCCCATTTGAAAATTCTGTTAAAAACCAGAGAGTGAATACCCAACCAAAATACTTCCACTCAATTTTTTTTTAATAAACTATGTCAGGGCCAAACAAACCATGTCCCTGGTCCCCACCGACATGGAGTCCATTTGTGACCCCTGTGCCAAACCCACTGGACATCTGGAACACAAAGAATGGAAATGAAATTTTCCCATGGTCATATTAACTGAAGATAATAGTGGCAGGTTGTGAGCAGGTATCAGGAAATGTTCAGATAGTCCTAAACAGCAAAGACTGTCCCACCCCAAATGTACGTAGTTCCTCCAATGAGAAGCACTGAAAACTTTATCATGAACATTTCCTTTTCCTTTTAGCAATTCTCTCCTCTTGCAATCATCACATAAATATATCAGGAAGACACCTTTTTACACTGCTATGATTTGCCCCTTTCTTCTCAACATCTGCTAATCAAGCAAAGCAGATTGCTCTATATCCCAATAAATTTTTACCATGTGCATCTATTACCATTTCTAGAATCTGACTCCTTAGCACTACTTGAACCATTCTGCTTTCACCTTCAAACTCAAATCCAGGATGAAACCAGTTCTTAATATCCACTCATTGAACCCCAGATTGATCCAGGAAAAAAAGATATGAGTTAGATGACAAAATTGTGCGTTTGCACACACATAACACATGCATAAGTGCATGTTGAAGGAGATGAAATACATAATTTCGTTAACATCCTTCTTCCTTAATGTCCAAGAAAATAATTATTTTCATATCACCTGATATACTATTTTAATTATTTTCTTGTTACCTGATAATATTACTATAATCGACCCAAGAGTAAAGTGTAGGGAAAGAAGTTAAGACATCGTGAGTGTATTTTCAGTGTGATCTGAAATGTGTCATATAAGAATGATTTTGTAATATAGACAGGATTGCCCCCCAACCCCAGAAAATGCTCCTACCCTTGTATGTGGAATTGTTAATTATGTTGTTCCGAAAATTTCCAAAAAAAATGGTTGTGAAACCACAAATGATCATTGATTCTCCTCTAATGATATCAGTATACAGTTTGGAAACACCTGGAAAAAGAAACAGAAAGCAAAATTTAATATGATGCATGAAAACAATGCTCTATCACAGAAAACATAAAAATAGAAGGCGTATGCTAGTGAAAGAAAGAAATGATGACTGGGATGTGTCTGCAAACAGGAACATGGCAAAAATATTCCTTAATACTTTAAGGATCAAACCATGCTTGAGATTCAGAATAAGACAAAGCACTTCTTAGGAGACTACATTTAGATTGAGTAAACATGAATCATTAGATTCCAAAAGAATCACATTCTATGATATAAACATCACATGTATTATAAATAAATGTGATCCAGAAGTCTAACCTCAACATATATAGATATAGAAATAGATATATAGATATATATGTATAGAGAGAGGAGAGATGATAAAGATAGAGATAACCCCAAAAGATTGAAAACCTGTGTCAACACAACTATTTGGACATGAATGTTCATGGCAGCATTATAATTATAATGATCAAAAGTGGATATAAGCCATAATGCATTAGATGATGAATGGATAAACATAAGGGTATAATGAAATATTTAGGCACAGAAATGAAGTACTGAGCTGAACCTTGTAAACAATAAATGAAAAGAAGCCAGACACAAAAATCATATATTGCAAGTTTGACTTATATGAAATAGGCAAATTTATATGATCAGGCAAATCTACAAAAAAAAAACAAACATATTAGGGCTCACTGGGTACTTAAGGGATGAGGGACTGAAGTAAGACTGCTAATGGGTATGAAAACATCTTTGGAGGGTAATGAAAAGGTTCTAAAGTAAGATGGTGAGAATGGCTTCATACCTCTGTAAAGACCTCTGAAATGTGATTTTTTTTATGATTATGGACTTTAAGGACTTTAAGGATGAATTTTATGATGTGTGGATTTTATCTGCATAAAGCTATTACTAAAACTTAAGTGCAAAATCATATTGGCACTTAACATTCACTAATAGTTAAGTTTAATGGACAATAGAATCAAATTAATTTCCTAGTGTTACACAACTTATGAGTAGAGTGATGGTGACTGGCACTTGGCTTTCCAGTATCCATGTTTCTCTTGATAACAAAACATGCTTTATTCAAGGCAATAATGTGCCTAACTAAACATCCGCTTTTCATTAGCTCTTGAAATTCTCAGAGTAGAAGTTACTGAGATTCTTGAAGATTCTTACTGAGTCAGACTCCTGAAGGGAGAGGTGACTTGACTGAAGGGAGCATCTTTCTGTGCATTGACCTTCTTGTTTAAAATGAATATGATGGCTGGAACCTGAGTCGCCAAGTTGTGATTCTGAGGATGGAAAGTGTACATGATGGATGCAGGAGGATATAAATCCCACAACAGATTGCTATTATGTTGTCTTTAAATATTAAATGTCTTTTAAAGAAATTAAAAATAAGAATAAAAAGGTTTGTATTTTCCCATATGTTCATCAATTTTTGTGCTTTTCGTCTTTTTAGGTAGATCTAAATTTCCAAATGTCTGCATGTGGATTTTCCTGTTGGAAACAGTAACTATTTAGCTTTTCTAATCAGCAACACATACTAAATTTTTCAAGAAAATAGGAGCTTTGCAGCAAAAAATAATACCAAAAATCTGGAAAAGGTAGAAAGGTCTCACCACACTGGACATAAAAATGTTGAAATGTCGTTCTTTAGCTTTTAACTTCTTTAAAAACTGGTATTGATGCTTTTTATTCAGAAATCTGTTCATCATCACTTTCAGACACACTTGTCATCTTCTCATTCCAATAACACTTTTGGTATGAACATTTTTAAAGTCTGTAACAACTATAAGTTCTGTTCTCTTTATAATGTGTCTTTTCCTCTTACCATCTCATAATTTTCTCTTTATCACTGTTTTTTTTTTGGAATAGGATTCTTGTGTGCCATTGTGCCTTGGAATTTGTTGAGCTTCTTGAACCTGTTACTGTCCTTTCATCAACTTAAAATACTTTCATCCATTATTTTTTCAAGTAATTTTTTGTTCCTCTCTCTTTTGCTTTATGGGAGATTTGCATGTTAAGTCATTAGAATATGTCCCATAATTTACTGATGCTGTTCTTTTGTTTTGGGGGGGGGAGTTTTGTTTTTTTTTCTTTTCTTGACTGTGCTTCATTTTGGATAGTTTCTATTGCTGCATCTTCAGGCTTACTAACCCTTCTTTTTTCAGTGTTTAATCTGATGCTTATTCCATCCAGTGTATCCTTCACCCCAGACATCATGATTTTCAACTCTAAAAATTTCACCTAGGTTCCTATATATCTACTACTTTTCTCAGTATACTGACAAACCTGCCCTCCTAAGTTAAAAAGTGCTGATTATTGCATTTGCTAGTCCCATGTGTAAACGCTCCCAATTTAAAGTCAATTTGAAGTTACACAGTTTAACAACTGACTTAAAAAAACCTTGATTATATAAAAATTGATCCAGATAAGTTCATATGAGCAGATTTTCCCCAATACTCAATCAATCTACTTTTTGAACATACAGAGCAGTTATAATAATGTCTCAGCCTTTTGGCTAAGATCAAGAGTAGTATTAATTTTTACTAGAACAATAATTTTTAATTCTTTGCCTACAAGTTCTATCATGTGCACCATCACTGGGTCTATTTCTACTATTTTTTGTACTCTCTAGGGTTATGTTTCCACTTCTTTGCATCTCTGCTATGTTTTTTTTTTTATTACAGAAGACAGAATTGTATGTTTTACTTATTATGTCCTGAATATTTTTTAGATTCCTATAAATATCATTTAGCTTTGTTCTGGAATATAGTTGTTAGTTAGAAATAGCTTGACCCTTTTGAAACTTGCTTTTTAAGCTGTCAGAGCAGTGTTTAGTCTGAGGCTGATTTTCCCTGCTATTAAGACAATAATCTCAGTCTCTTACCTGATGGTCCATGAATTATATAAGACTTTCCATATGACTGTGGTAACCACAGAAATGATTACCATCTCTGTTCTTTTGACTGTTTTCTTTCTCTTACTTTAGGCAGTTTTTTTCACAGGTACTTACTAAAGAGACAGCATTCTGATTCAGGGGGAGCTATGTAGCTCTTGAAACTCCTCTCTTAACGTTGCTTTCATCTCTGTACTCCTTTGCCCTGTGAGCTGAGCTACCTTGACCTTCTAGGAATTCCAGCTCTGAATGGCCCCAACTCAAGAGCAGGCCATGTTCCACTTGGGGTAGGCTATTTTGCATTGAGAGATGGGCACTCTCCAGGTAGTAAGCTACTGCAAAGACAATCATGAACTCATTTCTATCTAATCTCAGGGATCACTGTCCTATACTGCTTGGTATCCAATACCAGAACCAGGTTGTGCTGTATTTTTTCCCCTATGTATTTGTTCAGATTTTGTTTTGTTTTGTTTGTTTGTTTTTAGCTGTTCAAATAGGTAAAAATCAAGTTTCTGTAATTCCATCTTAGCCACAGGAGAATATAAATAGAGACCTAGAGGTACTGATAATGAAATGGAGCTGTGTACCAACCCTGACCTATTTTACTTAAGAACATAAACCCAAATTCAAGAATACATGACACACAATGATATATGTGGCCTAATATAAACTTACACAGAAAGGATTGTACAAACTATAAATTCAAACTGTGACACTATTCTTATTTTAAATGCAAACACTTAAGCAAATTAAGATTCTGTATCTTTTTATTTTCCTTTGCTTTTTGAAACACATAATTATATACATATGTGTGTGTTTACTATTTTCCTAAGATTAAAAAATATAGTTTAACAGAAAGAAAATCTGTTTTTCATCATTTGATCTGAGGATACAAAATATTGTGCTTCTACCTTATCTCTCTTGACATAAGTCTCCTGAATGATAGGGTTATACATATAATGTAAGGATTATACAGAACTTCTGATTATATCCAATCTGATTTTGGATCAATATCCATCCTGTTTAATTTTGTAATTTTTGCTTCAATATAGTAGACAAGAAAGCAAAGATAAGAAAAGACAAATTATGAACATCTCATTTTACTACTTGTTCCTAATGACTATGGCAGAAAGCAGGAAAATACTGGTTAACCAGATATGGAGATTACTTGCACAGAGTATTTGCATTAGCTGGTCAAAAGAAAATATCATCCTTCCTTCAGATTTAGTGAATCAACCAGGAGCAACTTAAGTCAAAGGTTTGATGTATAAAGTTTTAGATTTGATTTGCAGATATTTTTAGTAGTATAACACAACTTAAAAATTACTCTCTACACGCTTTATTGGCTTCAAGTAGAACTAATTTACAGTCATTAATTCATCATTAAAGTTGGAAAAGGAAAGACTAAAACAAAAACTATATCTAATTCCAACTCTAGATATAACTGCTTTAATGTTGAGGCATTTTTTCTAAATGTAAAACTTTTAATCAATTGAGATCACACTGAAACACTGCATCTTATCTTTTGCAATCTCTTATTCCACATTTATTTTAAAGTAAAAACTGTGAGAGCCCTGTGTGCTTTATTAAAATTGATCATAAATAAACAGCTTCCTTTTACTCACATTAATTTGCATGTGACCATTTAGTACTTTTCAATGCAAAAGGGCACCATATCAAGAGGAAGCACTGTTCAGTGGAGCAACTGTAGTTTTATATACTATTATTATGATTTTAGGCATATAGCACTTTTTTTATTTTAAAAGTTAATATATCATGACAAGTAGAAGTACACTGTTTTAAGGAAGGAAAGGTCCATTTATCTAACAAAAGGACTCTGCCAACGCCGTAAGTATGGTAGTGTTGTTTTTTAACTCATAAAAACAAGTTGCATTTGTCTTAACTAGAGAAAAATATTACTAGAACTAAAACCAATGAGCCATCTGAGAATTACTGACATGGAGAAGTATCAATTAGAAGCCAATACCTCCACTACTATTCCTTTAAAGAATGGAAGAATTTTTTCCTGTTCTTTTATGGGGTGAATTGGACATAGAAACTATAATAAATAATTAAAGTTTATAGTTTATTGTAGTCACTTACAATCTAGAGATTCACAAAAAAAGGAGCAAGAAGAGAGCGAGGTAAGTAAAGCAAGTGGCAAATACCAAAGACTAAAAGGAAGACAGGTAAAGGGATGAGGGAAAAGGATACAATCAAACTCTGTGAAGATTTATCTTGTGACATTTTAGAAAATCACCACCAAAAGTGTCCCAAGACCTCCTATTTTTTTCTCAACCATAGGGTGTAAAAATGGGAATGTTGCTTGCTGGAAAAGTTGGACATTTCTCACTCCAATCATCAGGGGATATACTTTTTCTAAATATAGCTGATACCTTAAAATTTGGCTAAAAATACTGAATCAAAAAAACACAAAAAACTAGAGCCTCTAACCAGTTCTCATTTTTATAGCTCTGTTAATAAAACATGCTAGCAGTGGGATATTTCAGAGTTAAATCAGTTTTTCTTATTAAATAAGAAGTAGGGCAGGACTACAAATCCTCTCAGAAATAAGCTTTTATTGACTAACATATTTGCTAACTGTACTCATGTTCCCTTGCTTCTAAATAAACTATAACCCTTTGTACCACCTGCCCAAAGTTAGCTCCTCTAAAATGGAGGCAGCTCTAACCTCCATTAGCAAGACCTTGAAAAACCTTCAATAGTAGAGTAGAAGCTCAAATGTAAGTCTGTGGAATAGAGTAATAAAGCTAGTTTTTTTCTTTTCAGTATTTAATCAGTAAGCTGTTTTATATTTTTTTAGAGTCCATATTTTTTTTACATCATTGTATACCCAAGGTTCTCCCACCATATCAGCATGAAGTATCATCTTGATCTCTTGTGCTCATCCCTCCCCTGATTTCATCCTTCCTCCTCCCCCCTCCCTTTGTGTATACTTTTGTTCTATTGTCAGTCTGTTAGTTTTAACTTGAGAAAGATAATTTTTAACATGGTCTAGAGAAGTTATATTTTCTTCTTGAAAAATAGTCTTTGAGATTATACTGGCGCTATTCATCCCAGATCTAGGGTTGCCTTATATGCATAACGTTTTTTAAATCAATGTTCCATCTCCAAAAAAAATAATATAAACACCAACTCTGCTGAATGCAGGATTGATGCAAGATAAATATCATCAAAATAAAATAATTAATCTGCATATATTCAAAATAAGAGAGAATAAATCTGACATACCAATGTTTTTCAGTGAATTCACAGAATGAAAAGGATCTGTAATGCAAAGCGCCATGCTGAAGAGTAGACAAGATTGTAAGTCCCATGAGTCTTTATTGTATCTCAGAACCACATATCCAATTATGAGAAAGGCTGTAATAAAGCTAATTAATCCTGTTAACAAGACCTGTGAAACCAATTCATAACACAGTATTAGTTTTTACATTTGAAGATGGCATGACTGAATTTACTTGTGTCCAAAGAATCAGATTTTAGTTATGGATATTTTACACAATTACTCTGAAAGATAACTTTAGTTTACATGCCTCAAAGAAAGCAGCCCTTCTAAACAAATGAGAGTCAGATCCCTCTAGGTTTGCCTCCACTCCAGTTAGCCCTCACCAGGAACAGGGATTTCCAGATGATTTTCAACCACAGAAACAGAAGAAGTGAAGAACAGGAAGGCCCTAAAAACACATACCACCTGGACAGGACTCAAAAAGAACATGGCGAGAACCATCGAGCACTGAACTGTGAGAGTCAGCATAAAAGACAGAACTATGCCTACAATATCATTGGGCATCAGTGACCAAAAACCTGTCAATAAGGGCAGAGCACACCCCCTTTGCACATAGGGAGGTAGGCTGCAGAATAGCAGTAACCCCACAGCAGAGCTCCAAAGGAGGAGACCAGGAGACCTACCATCAGCTGATGGCTGTCCTCCTAGAGGAGCTGCTCTACCAAAATAAAAGGCTGGGAGTTAGGCTCCCAAAGCCAAAGACCTGAAACATAATGTGAAAGAGCAACAAAATGAGACAGAAAACAAGGGAGATGACAGCCATCAGGAAGCAAGAATCATTAAAACAAGCCAAAGGTGCTCAAGCCAAAGGTGCTCAAAGATGCAAAAGCAGTACTGGAAAGCTAAACAGCATGCTCTACCATATCCCAAGAAATCGCACCCTCACCCAGGATGAGGACACAGATCCATAAATAAAAAAGACCAAAGGACTAAACATGGACAAACAATAATAAGAGGCAGAGAGACCAGATGGGGCGTGATATCAGGGGGGAGGGGGATGTTATTCCCATGAGGATCAACAATCATACAGTCATGCATTGTAAAAAATCCAAAAACAAAATAAATAAAAATAGTACCTACATTAAAAAAGTAAAAAATAAAAAAATCGACCAATGAATCATTATCTAACCTGTTATTTTTAAAAAGGACAGAATAAAACCAGATAAACGGTCTTTCTTTGAGAGAAAAAAATAAAATCATCTAGCAAATATTATTAAAGAATTAAAAAGAAAGTGAAGGCACAGACAAGAGTACAACTGAAAACAGAACAAACTCTATAGTTGAGATGAAGTCAGACACGGGATTAAAAGCCAGGTTTCTGCTATTAATCAGCGTTTTATTACTAGACACAATCTGCTTCTATGTCAAATGGAGATGACATTTACTCAGTGCCTAATCACAGCACTCACTCAGAAAATTCATTCCTTTTCCCTCTTCTCAATTCTCTTAATTAATGGATCTGCAGAATGATAGAACTAAAAATTAGTATGAATTTACTTTATATAGTCATATTTTGTCAATATGAACAAGCAGGAACTAAATATAATTTAAAATGTGTTCTTACCTGCCAAAGCACATTCTTGAGTATATTAAAGTCCACTTCCAGAGCAGCTGTAAATATAATTATAGGTGAGAAAAAACAAAAAAGGGAATAACTTGGTGTTCTCAGAAGAGGGTAGACTAGTTTGTGCACCTGAAACAATAAAGACAAGAACAAATTTTTGTTTGCTGTCATTATGAAGTATTAGAAATTAGAATGATGATGCCCCAAGCAACATAAATTTTAGAATATTCTAATTTACAACTAATCATAGAACAGCTGCAAGGCCAGTCCTAGGGTCTTATGGTAGGTTTTTGATCTAACTATCCAAATGAGTTTTATGTATAGTTTTCCATTCATCAGAGAATCATGTGAGTTTGGGATACACAAGCATTGGTAGTGGTAAATAATCAGTGTTTTCAAAAGTGGTAAACAGTCATACCATTGGTGATCCCTGAGACAATTTGAGGTGATTCAGTGATAAATATTTTTTGTTTGACTGTTAGCTATTTATTCTAATTTTCATAAAGGGTGGGGAGAAACCTGCATAGGTATTTAGGGTTTCACACTTGTTGAATATTTAAAATGTCTTCAATGAGTCAAGTAAAAAAAAAATAATACAGAGAGAATAGTACTAATTATTACACATAGGATATAAATCAAGAAGGTTGGTCATAGATGAATGAAAAATAAAGCAATTATCATTGATTTTAGCAAACAGATAAATTAATAAGTATAAAGCAGTTAAAAGGAAGTCTAGTACAGAGTATACATTCAAAAGATGCCAATTAACAGTAATGATGGTGTTTCAGAAGAATAACAAGAGATTTTCACAATCCTATATAGGTACAAGCATTATATCAATTTTTGAAAAATGGAAGAATATCTGGAGATATTCTGTTATTGTTCACATTGCTGGGCATTTAAAATCAAGTTAATAAGTCAAAAAAGTAATGAGGCTTTTCTACATTATAGGATGCATATTCTATATTTATTCTAGTCATTTGAAAAGCATTATTGTGCTTCATCTTGACAATACACTGATTTTTATAACGAGTTTCCACATGTTTTGAAGACAATAGCATGTAAGAAGCCAATATATATATACAGAGGAGGGCAACAGCAGCAAGTCTTCAAAGGCAGATGATGAAAAACACAAGAATATAATCACATTTACCTCACTTCTAAACTGGTGCTTTAGCTTAAGGTTCTCCATTTTATTTGTCCTTGATCACACACCTTTTCATTTTCAAATTTTATTTTATTTTTTCTTTTTTTTATTTATATATAAATTTCACAACATCGTAATCCCAGGGGTTTACCCCCCCCCTTCCCATCCATTCCCCCTTCCTCCCTTTCTCTCCTGCTCAAAGTTGTGTGCTTCAGTTTGGTGCTTAGCTTGTTTTGACTTTTCCTCAACACTTTTGTTTATTTTTTCACTATATCCCACATATTAGTGAAACCATTTGGTTTCTGTCTTTTTTCTTTCTGGCTTGTTTCTGCTAATATGATTTATTCTAAGTACATCCATGTTGTTATAAAATCGTCAAATTTGTCATTTTTAATTGATGAGTAATATTCCATTGTGTATATGTACCACATTTTTTTCATCCAGTCATCTGTTTTGGGACATTTAGGTTGCTTCTATGACCTTGCAATTATAAATTGTGCTGCAGTAAACATCCGAGCACAAGTGTCCCTTTGTACCCACATTGAGGTCTCTTTTGGGTAGATTCCCAAGAGAGCAATTGCTGGGTCAAATGGTAGTTCCATTTTCATTAATAAAATATTTTCAGAGCTGATCACATTTTTAAAAAATATTTTATACATTAGGGGTGGGAAATCAACAGATCTCATTTTTGGTCTTTGTTCTTGAACTAATTTTCTAATTTCTTGTACATACATTACCTCAATTGAATAGTGGGCCAATAGTCCTACAAAATATCCTGATAGAGAAAGAATTATCAAGACAATGACTTCAGAATTCTTCAAACATGACTTCAGAAACCCTAAAAAAAATACATCTGTGTATTAGACATAATACGTATTTTTAAACAATTTCATATTCCTTCCTCTCACTATTCAATTTTAAACTTCTTCTGAATGTCATATCATTACAAGTTAAATTATTATAAATGTTCTCACTTTAGTATAAGATAAACAGACTAAGTCATCTCTCACAGATGAATTTGGAACAACGAAATTCCAAATCTCTGACAACTCTAAATTCCAATTTCTAAAATCCTACTACAGCCATAGGTATCTGAACTATGGAAACTGATAATGAGAAATTATGACAAGTCAAACTTTATATCTACATACTCACCTTTCTATTAATAATTATTGTTCCTAACATACTGTTTTCTTAAAACTCAGAAGTACTTTTAACGGAGTTCCAACCATAGAGAAAACTGTCTTCACCACTAAGTAACAAACTTATTTGTTATCCTTTGTCTACATGCATTTTCTTGGCTTGAAACTATTTTGTCCACACTTATTCAGTTCATTCTCTCCATAGGCAACAGTCCTGTAACCCAATTAATTGATACCTAGAGCAAGAATCATTGGCATCCCAGTTTCTTTATTCCTTGTCTTCCAGTTATGTCAAGTCAACTCAGTAAATAACTATTGGAGACCTCTTGTGTAAGGACAGATAAATAAGTTTCTCAAACTAATTCTGCAATTTCCCTTTACTGCTGTATTACTTGTCTCTATGTATTCATAAATGACCAAGAGTTCGTGAAATTCACGAACACCAACACCTCATACTGCCAAGGGATCAAGGTGACTATTTTAAAACCCTAGGAAAAGCAATTTCACTCTCTGATATAATGAGTAAAAATAAAGAAATTCTTTATGTGTGTTTACTTCATTTTAATTTCTTTATAGTCTTCCTGCTTTTAGAAAAGATTTTAAAGCAGTTGACATTTTCCCCCCAAATAAACACATTTTAAAGGAGCTAGCATGAGATTATGGAATAAGGCACCTATGCTTTAAATACGGTATTTTCACTTCATGAATACTGTTCACCATACCTGTTGAATTCTTAGTCATTAAGAGACTCTTACTTGTAAAGCCCTTAATAATTTCCCTCTAGGGGGTAGTACATCTCCCTTAAAGATAAAATCATAGTAGATCAGACAAAATTGTAGCACCAGATATGCAAATTGTGAATCAAGGGTCTAGATTCTATTTGCCCCACCTGGCTTCCCCTCATAATTTGGTTCAGATTAAGCTGGGCAGATAGGCTATCTAAGGTTCTCCTTCTTCCCTATTATCAGAAACTTGATCTGTGTATTTATAGTCATTACACTGTAACTATTTATCTGCCTGCTTTCCCATGCAAGGGTTCCTTGAAGTTAGTCTATCTTATTCTTTTTTTTAATTGATTACACACACACACACGCACATATAAATATATTTTATATCTTGATGTTCTCCCACCATATCACCCATGAACCATCATCTTAATCTCTTGTGCCCATTCTCCTCCCCCCCACCCCCAATTTCACCCTCCCTCTGGCTTTATCCTCAGTTCTGCTGTCAGTTTGTTATTTTTACCTTTTTCTTGTCCTTTAGTTTGTTTTCTCTATATCTCACATATAAGTGAGACCATCTGGTATTTCTCTTTTTCTTTTCTTTCTGGCCTATTTCCACTAGCATGATTCCTTCTAGCTCCACTCATGTGGCCACAAATGACCTAAGTTTGAACGACTGACTTACTCTTATGTCTACCACTCTGCTATACTCAGCTAATGTCACTGAATGAGAGCAGAGACTGTTTGTGCTACTTATAATTAAATGACACTACACGGCTGTCATTCACTCAAATCTTATTATATTGGTCCCTTTCTTTTGAGGTAGTTATAATCACATTCTGCACTGAAAAAGGTTCAGAGTGCAAAGAAAGGATAAGGTTTAAAAGCAATTACCTACCTCCCCAAACAATAATGAAACATAAAAGCATTGGGAAATGACTCTTTAAAGCGATGTAGTCCGGTGGCCTTCCACAGAGCAAGTCAGGTTTGATCCATTCTTTTTGAGCCAAGACAGAATTAATACTTGCCATTGATTTTTCAGTTCTAACGTGATGAATTCCTATGTGAGTTTTAATTGACACTTTCACTACTACAGACTAGCCTGTTATAACACAAAGAACAAAAAATATATGACCCACCAAGACCCAACACATCCATATTCTTTCTTTGTAAAGGTGCAAAGATTCTGAACACCTGGTTAACACTTTTCGTCTTGTCTACCAGGCCCACATTAACTCTTCCTCCACCTCTTGTTCCAACAAAATTTAAAAGGAACACTAATAGTAATGTTACTGCTCCTTTTCCCACACAGTTGTGCATGTTTGGATGCAGGATCATAATTTATGCAATTCCCATTGTATGATATGGTAATACATTTGTCTTCCCCATTGGACAGTGACTTTCTCATCAGCCAGGACTGAATATTACTTTTCCTTCAGACTATGTACACATTATGGGGGACCTAACAGGTCAAGTTCATCATAAATATTTGAAAGAACTGAACTCCTTGAGGGAAAAACCCTTTCTCCAGAGGTGCAAATCCAGGCAAATAGAAAACGAGGTCAAAGTTGAATCATACCAACTAAGGCTGGGAATATTGAATAATTTAAAAACAAAAAAATACTAAAGTTGAGGCTTCATCATGTGATACCTAAGTAGCTTAGAAAAAAGCTCTCCTCTCCCCTCCACCAACAGAACATATGACTTGGCACATAATTAAGAAGTTGGATATTAGTTCCCAAGCCCCCTTTAGTTGGCTCCCTCTGTAGCCTGCACAAATCTGTGTGGTGGTCCTGAGACAGATATATTCTTTTTTATTTTTCCTTGCAGTTGGCCTAAACTGAAAAAATTCCTGGAATTTTCTGGAAGTTCCTGGAAGTATTCCCAATATTTAAGAGCTCAGTTTTGGTTCTTTGTTTGATCCATAAGTCACAGAGATTCTAGCAGGAAGCAAAGGGTGATCCCAAAACAGACAGTAGAGTTACATCTTCAAATCACTTCACCTGTCCCTCACGTAACCCTTCAGTCACCCAATATCTTCAAATCCTGCTGCACTTAAAGCAGCATTCTCAAGTTTTTCTCCAAATTATCAAGACCAGAGATACCTTCTTTCCAAGACCAAGCTGGCTCTGAATTGAGGTCAAGATGAAGACTCATAAAAATCACCAAAAAACTGTGCTTAGCTCTGCTCTGCGTCTGTTTGCCAGGTACAGCCCTACCAACTGATATCACTGAAAGTCATTTCCATGCACAATTCCCATTGGTTTCTTGTCAACTTACTTTCATTCTGATTGGCTACATGTACTTAACCCCCCCCCCCATCCAGAAGAAGCTAAGTGCTCCAATTCCAGTGAATTCTGCATTTCTTAAAGCTCAAGTGTATCTATACCAACAACTGTCTTTAACTGTTTTTTTGGCTTTGGACTGAACATAATAGCTGACATGGTAATTGCTCACACAGATAGGAAAATAATTATTCTTTTCTTAACTCTAATTTTCTTCAACACTGCCTTGTCCCCCTCTTTTTCCATTTTCCCTTTTTCTAACTCTTCTTTCTTCTCAACGAGAATTTCTTACTCCATGTTCCTCCTTAACTCCTCTCCTTTTGGTCCATAGTTTGAAGAAATAATATCATCCATTCTTCTAGAAGGACAAATAATTCCCAAATTGTGTGATAATGAATTTATTATTTATTGCCTAATCACTTGAAATACAATTTAAATGTAAACAAATGAACATTATTAATCCATATGTAATGTACCTTCAACTTATTTTGTGACAATAATATTTTACACTCTCATTCCCATGCCACTCTAAGGCTATTTAGTAGGAATTTAAAGAAAAGGGAGGAAAATGTTTTCAGAAACTGCAGGAAATTGGTCCTTGTTATTTGATAGAGGTAAATTTGACTAACTCTTGTCCAAGTAATGAACTTGGTAATCCTGCTAAGAATCTTTCTAGGTTCAAGTGTTTCTACTAAATCTTGAGAGGAGAGAGACTGAAAAGGAAAAGTTCAGTTCTCAAATACATTTAAAAAGAAATAAATGAGCCAGTAATTGCTGGGCTTGGAAATAAATTTTTTCTCATTCCTACCCGTTCTAGATAGCAGTACATTTCCTAACTTAGAAAAGAAAATGACTTCTGAGAAAAGATGAAATCTCAAGTGGGATAGTTAGGTCATTTGATAAAACCTCAGCGATATATAAGGTAGTGGATCATGAACATTTCAGACTTGTGGTGTAGAGCTTTCTCAGTGCACCTGAGAAGTTCTCTTCCAAGTGCTGAGGCAGTCATCATGACAGCTAAAACTAAATGGACAGATAAGACAATAATGCTGTATGTGTCAAAACAAGGAACTGTCTGATTGGCCTTATCCTAGTCCTATGTGTGTATCCCTGACCCATTTATAGTGTTAGAGAAATAGGAAGTTTGACTCAATCAATCTGCGTTGTATATCTGTCTCAGTCAGATACTCCCTTATCAGAAGATGAGGTTAGAAGGAAAAAACACTGTGCTGACCTAAATAGCAGCCTGCTGCATTAGCTTAATCTAGAGCAAAAACCTCAAAGACCACAATAGTCTCAGTCCCAGAAGACAGTAGTGACGCTTAACAAAGTTTTCATCCTATACAACAAAACAAGAAAAAAAAAGTCTATAACAAAACTTAATTTAGTCAATTTGAGGGGTAGTGCCTTATATTGAGATTATATTTTTCCTTCAAGTGTTAAATGTCTTTTCTTTTTAAAAAATGATCTTTTTCTTTTATTAAATGATAGTGATAGCACATCAAAGGGTTTTTATTGAAGAAACATTGTTTTATAACAGTATATAGATTGCAGGTGACTTAAATATCAATATCTGCATATATAACATCAGTCTCATCAACAAAAGTCTAGTTTCCATCTATCACCATGCAATTGACCCCTTTCACCCAAGTAGATTATTAGCAAAATCTAATTATTAGCAAGACCACATGCCTGGAAAGTAGTTTTACATTCATGATCAAGGCTCAGAAATTGTAAAGTGGGAACAAGAAAAATGGTACATGCCCTTTCCCAAATTATTGCAATGTGTAAAGATAAAAGAATTTCCACTATATACATTATTAAGAGAATGAAGCAAATACAGTTCTCCTTCTTTGTACCACTCCGTTAATACCCACTGGAACTACCAATGAGAGGAGTAAGAGTTATTGCCCTGTTCTTTTGTTTAAGGCAACTGAAATTAAATTGCTCAAAAAAAAATCTCAAAACTTAAAAACTTGTGGAACAAATTTAAAGCCCTATTATCTCAAAACCAAGATTGGAAAAATGTCAACTAAAAAGGAAATACTGATTGCTCATGTCTTTTCCTTCCTCTCTACAATGGAAAAATACTATTCAGTGTGGGACAAAGAAGAGCAAGTTAATCAACAATAATTAAATGTTCTTGAGTTTTGGGGTTTTTTTAAACATCTTTTTCTATAAAACTTTTCTAGGAAATCACAGGTAATAGAAAGTTCAGAGATTTAATTAGTAACAAATGACACTAGGACAAATAACATTCCAAATCACTAATGTGAAACTAACAATTATATTCAAAATCTAGGAAATACATAACAGGAGGAAAAACAACAAGGGATCCATATACAATATTTGCATCAGCCAACTGACTGAATAGGAGAAATCTAAACATAAAACCAAAAAGATTTGTGCTTTTTAAGTTAGAAGAAAGTTAAAGATATGAATGAGAAGATTTTCTAACTATAATCATAGTTATAACTATAACTTTTCTAACTATAACCATCTTTCAGTTGAATTTTCATTAAGATATAAAAAGAATTACAGAAGCAGAGAACTCTGATACAAACCATTCTTACTATTTCCTTCCTTCCTGGGATGATACCCCATTATTTTGTATTTAAGAGAGGGAAAATAAATGACCCTCTGGAAATACCCAATATGCCTTTTCTTAGAGAACCCTTCAGTTGAATGGCAATTTCCTGACTCAATTACCCAAAATTTGTCAGATACTTTACATAGATTTTAGAGCTTCCGACTTCATGATTCATTCCAAAGTACCCTCAGATAGTGTGTACTTGGGGTGGGAGAGGAAGATTGAAGTCGGGCCAGAGAGTCTGGACATAAGCACACTGAATGGAGTAAAACAAAATTGAGTGTTTTAATCCCATACTTAAACATTATTGTAAAATCCAGCATCTATTTACTTAACTTCCATTGACAAGAGTATGTTTGCCCTTAAAAATACTGGAAGAAAACGTGGTCTTTCATACAATACGTGTTAGGTAGAAGGTGTGATCTTGACTTCTTTTCTGACCATGGCTTAGGCTACAGATTTGGCACTTTTCACTTGACCTGTAAGGAAGCAGATTTTTAAATTACATTTAACTATATTGTAATATGAAACAAAAATGAAGCCATTTTTTTAAACAATGGGCAAGAAATAACATAGTATATTCCTGTCTAAACTAGTCATTAGAACTTGGTGTTGATAGGTCAATTCAAAAATTCTTCTACTATCTTTTTTTTTAAATATCTCAAACTGTGAGATCACATTTTTCTAAACAATCAGAATTATTGTTTCTAGTTCTCCCATTGAATAGAGTGACTTTAATAAACTGCTTCATCTCACTTGCCTTCACTTTCTTCATTTCAAAATGGTTCAGAGGGTCAGAGGTTCCATCAAGATCTAACACATCTATACTGTGAAGTTACAAAAGAGGAGGATGATTTGGATGTATTAATACATAGGGGGTCTGGGACAGAGACAGCCTTAATTAAGGAAGAAGAAAGGAGGAAACAAGGTCACTGACTGTGGGCTAACAGTAGTGGTGGAGCAAGGAGAGAAGGTGGAACTGTGTGGCAAGGGATATTCTACCAGAATACCTAGATGAACTTAACCTTTTGACAAACCTTTTAATGAATATAAAAATTTTAGGTATGTTTATCCACATTTAAAAGAATGAAACTCTACCCCAAAGTGACATCATCAGAAAAAAAATTTTTTAATGGAAGACAGAAGTAAATATGTAGGTAAGACTATATTTTGTTTTAAGATATATTTTGTTTAAGATATATTTTGTTTTAAAAAGACATAAATCTTGATGACCTTGAAATGGTAAAGTTTTCTAGATATGACACTGAAAGCACAATCAACCAAAGGAAAAAACAGACACATTAGACTTCAAAAGTAAAGCCTTTTATCACACTCAAAGGATGACTAAAATGAAAAGAGAGACAAAAATAAGTGTTGATAATGACATGGAGAAACTGGAATCTCAAAAAAAGCAATTAAACCTAATTTTCTTCTTTCTGATATTCAAACCACTTTTTATTCAAAACTTACGTGGGGTAGCCATTTTTGTGTAGACTGAAGTCACAATGTCTTCCAATTGCTGCTTCTGCTCGAAAATCTCGTTAATGGAAGCTTCTAAATGGGTTTCCAACCACTCAGTTTTCACACGGCAAGCATTGAGGATGGTGTTCTAGAGAAAGAAACAGACAACTTACTTTCCAGTTATTTACGAAAAATAAACTCTCTAGGATCTCTAAACCAGTATTGTCCAACAGAACTTTCTGTGATGATGAATTGTTCTGTACTGGCATTGTCAAAAACAGTCACATCAGACACATATGCCCACTGAGTACTAAAAAAGTGGCAAGTAGAAAGAGAAAGTGAATTTTTATTTCATTTAATTTTAATTTAATTATTGGAATTCTATTTATCTTTTAACAAATTTTTTTTCACATCACTTGTATACCCACCACCATGTCACCCATGAACCATCATTCTAATCTCGTACTCATCCCCCACCCCAACATTCCCCTCCTTACTTCCCCCTCCCTTGCTGTATGCTTTCATTTAATTTAATTCATTCAAATAGTTACATGTGGCTAATGGTTACTAGATTAGACACTTGAAGCTCTAACATTAATGGAATGTGAATATAATAAAACTCATAACCTAGTCATGAAGTCTTGGGCCAGTGTGCACCCTCTCCCTGATTCTTTCACAGAGCCCTGAGATAGAGAAGTGTTTGTAAAAGTTGAAAAAGAAGAGTTGAATGGTATAAGCTGCATGCAACTCAACAGACAATGCAGATATTTCATTCCTTCTTAGATGGTTCACAGGAGGAAGGGTAGAGGGATGTAAGAGAGCTCCACCTCACTGGAAATCTCTCAATGTGTGCTGCAAAGTTGTATTTCTATACATACACAGCAAGTGGCTGGTACCTGACATAAGATGCTTATTGTTCTGTGGCTTGTAATAAAGAGAAATTAATAAATGTATTATGTTTCTTGTCCGTGTGATTAAATAAAAGCAGTCCTAATATGCAGAATGTATATGTACAGTATGTAGAATGAGGTCTGGAAAAATGTCCATAATATATTATTAAAAAGAAAAATACAAATTAAAAGGCAATATGTATTATATCACCCTACCTTTTTATAAACAAAAATTTCTTTTATAAAACTATATGTATGCAGGCATAGCTTATAAAATTGAAGTGAAATTATTATTAGGATCACAGGGTAATAAACTGGAAATATAAAAAAGAAAATTATGAAGTTTGCTTTAGATATTTGAATTTTATTCTAAATATCACTACACGTTTAATATTTTCCAGTTCAAATAAGCAAATATTTAAAGATTGTATTAAATAGGTTTTTACAGTAATTAGTTTATTAACTAATTATTATTTGTGCCAGGAAATTTTTGCATTATTTGTGCCGGGAATTTTTTTTTGTAGATCTAATAGCTACAACAGCTATTCTAATAGAATTGTACCTATATTTTCTTTGTTTCTTAAGAGATTTTGCAAAGTGTTTTACAGACCACTAGTAAAATGTATAACTTGTCTGGTTCTCAGACTTAAGCATGTGTTAAACTTTCAGCAATGGTCAATTCTTTTTTCATCAGAATTCTAAGTCATAGGAATTTCACAAAACATCCTTCACAGAAAAGCAGGAAATAAGTTAAAACCAAATAAATTTCTGCTTTTAAGCCCTTACTTTTATTTCAGTATAGATGCAGAGCAATAAACTAATCCACATGCAACAGTTCATATAGTGTAAATATGGCTAGTTGGCTGTACAACTACCTATATTTTTTGTCAATCTGTAAAGTTGGATGCATTGAAAATATATAGATTACACTAAAATGAAACAATTATCAGTGGACCCATTAACTGTATTACATGAACAGTATTACAAAGACACCTGTGTCCCTCCCCTATTTCACTCACCTGCCTGCCTCTAAGAGATAATCACAATGTACGTTCATAACTTTGTCTTTAATTTTTAATAAATTTGCCCCATTTATATAATAACAGTTTGCTTGTTCATTTGAGCTTTATAAAAACCTGTGTAGTCTTTGGTGATTTCTTTCACTCTACATTTCTAGATATATTCATTCATTCTGTTGGCTATGATACTTAGTACATATATGTCACTTTACTATCATTTCAATTAATTTTTATCTCTCTATCTTATTGGTAGTTCATTAAGATAGGAATGAAGGAGGAAAAAGAGAAAGGGGTGTGAGAGGAAGGGAAGAAGAAAGACTTCAGAACAAGCAATAATCACAATGCAGTACCTTGTCTTCCTTTAAAAGTTTCGTTTGTCCTTTTTCTGTGTCTGTCACACCAGCAGAAACCTTAGCAATATACTTTTTCAGAGTGAGCCTTGCATCTGAAAGAAAAGGACAGTAAGATGCACAATAGGAAGACAAAGACCAAAAACTATTCAACAGTTTGTAATGTGCTATTATATATTCAGAATTCTAGAAAGATTGTATGTAGGAGGTCTTTTTCCCCATTGTTTTTACTGAATTTCTTTTTTTTTTTTTTTTTTTTTGAGACTAGGTCTCGCTATATTTTTGCCCATGGAACCGCAGGCTCACGCTGCCCGGGGTACCACAGACTCAAGCAATCCGCAGTCTCAGCTTCCCAGGTAGCTGGGATTACAAGCATGCGCCACCACACCCAGCTATTTTTTTGGAACTAGGTCTCGCTACGGGCCCCAGGCGAAACTTGAACTGCGATCCCTAGCCCTGGCTGCTTCATAGGCTGAAGCTTACAGGCACGAGCCACCGTGCCCGGCTGTTTTCATTGAATTTCAAGAAAGATAAACTTCAACTGGCACAGCACCCATAGCACTTACTGTGTTCTTTGGTGCTAAAATCTTTAAAGAAAAATTAAATATAAAACATGATACTCCAAAAGAGACCATATTCTATTAAAATACCCATTCTGGAGGAATAAAATGCAACAAAATTAAACATTTCCAATACACAAACTGTCATTTTCTCTGTACTTCTTGAGTCTTCAAAACAAATTCAAATATAACTTTCCTCTTTAAAAAAAAAATACAATACTTAAAATTATTCCATTCACTCTAGCATCCATAATAATGTTATCACAAAATCTACAAGACCTTTTAAAATAAAACAGAAAAAGTCTGAAAGAAATGAAAGATTTAAATAAATGGAGGCATTTACCATACACCTAGATGGAAAAACTGAAGACTGTAAATTGTTGAATGATTCCGACTTAACTTAAAGGTTGATGGATTTGTTGCCTGTGGCCATTGTAACAAACTGTCAAAAATTTGGTGACTTAAAACAACATAAATTTATCTTCTTTAGGTTCTAGAGGCCAGAAGTCTGAAATCAGTTTTACTAGGCCAAAGTGACAGTTTTAACCATGTTCTAAGTGGAAGATCATTTCCTTGCCTTCCAACCTTTGGGAGCCGCCCTCTGGCTAGTGGCATCTTTCTCCATATTCAAAGTGCATCACTCCAAGTTCAGCTTCCATTATTAAATCACCTTCTCTTTCTTTGTGTTAAATCTCTTTCTGTCTCTCACTGACAATGATGCATACAATTACATTCAGATCTCACCAAGATAATACAATGCAATCACCCCATTTCAAGGTCCTTAACTTAGGGATCCCCAATATACCTTTTGTCCTATAATGGTCACCAGTTCCAGGGATTTGGACCTAGATATCTTTGGTAGCTATTATTCAGCTAACCACAGTCTACCCTCTGGCCTCTCAAAATTCACATCTACCCTACATGCAAAATATATTTGCACCATCTTAATGTCTGAAACTCTCAACCCATTACAACTCAGGTGCAGGTGCTCATCTAAAATATCAGCAGCGCGAAAATCACAAATCCCATCTTTTAAATCATATAAACAAGGTATGGGTGAGACTCTGGTATGATCCACACATGCTGCAGTAAAATTCCTCTCCATGTACAGACTGAAACTAGAAAGAAAGCTCTCTACTCTCAAATACAAAGATAGGAAAGGCACAGAGTAAGTCTGTAGACCATGCCTTTCAAAATGGGAGACTATGGATGGAAAATAAGGTGCCACGAGTCCAAAGCAATTTTGAAATCCCACAGGGCAAATTCTCTTAGGTCATGACCTGGGTAGGAAAGGCCTCTGCCTTCAGCTCCATCCTAAATCATCCTTCATTTTTCATAAAAGGTAGCACTCTTTCTTCAGCACAACAGTTTTATTGGTCTGCTTTCTGCTGGTATAACTGTGAGGGTCTGGCAGCTATTTTTCCATTTTATCCTCCCCTGTTCTTTTGTCCAAACTAGTGTGTACTAGTATAACATTTTCAAACATCTTGTAAGTCTCTCCTCATGTCAAAAAGAACCGCATTCCATTAGACAAGAAGTCCCTCCACTTTTTTGGATAATCTCACTTTTGCTCCTGATTTCTGCCGAGACAGCAGAAGGGATCCTTGAGTAACATGACTAATCTCTTCAGTACTAACAAAACACTGCAAGTACACCCTGAATTTCTCTCCAGAGCACACCTGCCTGACAGGGACTCTTCTCATGTTAGCATCTTTATGATCTGAGTAAGCTGAGACTTTTCCAATCAGGTCCTTACCTTTGGCATAACAGTTTTCCCCATAATTTACCTCTTTCCTCTCATTGTACTATACGCAACAAGAAGAAATCAGGTTATGCCTTCAATACACTGTTTGGAAACCTCTCCAGTTAAAAGCCCAAGTTCATCACATGCAAGCTCTGCTTTCCATAGAAGGAGACAGAGTTAAGCATCCCCTCCCTCCACTTTACATTATCGTCCTCATTTCCTTCTGAGCCTTACCAGAAGCACCTTTATAGTTCTGATCTGTCAACATTCTCTTTATGATGATTTCGATATGCTTTAACACCATGCAGGCTTTCGCTGCCATGCTCCTTACTTCCGTCTGACCCCTCACCAGCACTATCTTTAATGTTCACATTTTTTTTTTTGGAGACTAGGTCTCGCTATTTTTGCCTATGGAACCGCAGGCGCATATTGCCCAGGGTACCATGGACTCAAGCGATCCCCAGCCTCAGCCTCCCAGGTAGCTAGGATTATAGGTGCGCACCACCATACCCAGCTATTTTTTGGGACTAGGTCTCGCTGTGTTGCCCTGAGCGGGACTTGAACCGCGATACCTAGCCCCAGACACTTCATAGGCTGAAGCTTACAGGCATAAGCCACAGCGCCCGGCTAATGTTCACATTTCTAACACCAGTACTCTCAAGGCAATCTAGGTGTTTTCTACCCTACAACCCAAAATTCTCCCATTTACCCATTACCCAATACCAAATTACACAATCTTACACAAGTCCACTTACACATTTTTAGGTATTTGTTACAGCCATAACTTGCTTCCAGACATCAAAATCTGTGTAAGTTTCCTGTGACTTCTATAACAAATTACTATAAACTTGATGACTTAAAAACAACACTAATTTATTCTTTTGCAGTTCTGGTCCAAAATTGGTTTCACTGAACTAAACTCAAGGCACTGGTAGTGCTGATTCCTTATGGAGGCACTAAGAGACAAATCAGTTTCTTGCCTTTTTCAGCTCCTAGTGACTATCTTCCTCAGCTCAAGGCCCTCCTAGCACCTTCAAAATGTATCACTCCAATCCTCTACTTCCAGTATCAATATACCTTCTCCTCTTCTGCACCAAACATCCTTCTGGTTCTCTTTTATAAGGACATGTGATTTATTTAGGGATAATCTAGATAATCTTAAATTTTCAATATCCTTAATTTAATAAAATCTGCAATATACCTTTGCCCTATAACATTCACAGGCTCATGATTAGTACTTTCCCACTGTGTTCCTCATATGGTAAAAGGGCTAAGAAGCTCTTTGGGGTCTCATCTACATACACACTAATCCTGCTCATGAGAATTCCAATTCATGTGTGTAAGCACCTCAAAAAAAATCCATAATGCAGTTGGATTTCAATATACAAATTTGAAGAGACTAATATTCAGACAAAACAATGCCTTAGTCCTCCATCAATAAAATAAAAGTATTATAGTATAGTTCTAGTAGGGTTCTTTTAAGGACTAAGTAAAATGTAATACAATGTATGCAAATATCTAAGGGGCAAAACCCAAAAAAACTTTTTAAAATGATACTTCTGCCACTCATGTTTCCTCACCCATGCATAGCAATTGCCTCTCAAAATGCAGTTCAACAGCAGGGTTTTATTTACAAGGAAATTAACCAGGAAAAATGAAAAGCTTTTAAAGCTACAAGTAGACAATTATTTCACCCCAAGTACCATTTAGTCCAAAAGTCCCAAACACATGTCCAAGATGGTACCCTTTGCCCCTCCAAACCTGAGGCAGGTACTGCAAAGTCCAGTCCTTTTCCAGTGTCCTCTTCACTTCTTCTCCGGTGTTCTGCACTGCTCTGCTTCTCCAAGGCTCTTCAAACTTTTTCCACAATTACTGATACACAAATCAGATTTCCAAATCTCTGGCCATTTTCAGATACCAGCTCACACTGCAGCCTTGCTGCGGTGCCACACTCTCCATACTGGCCACTCTTCTGCTGGTCACCATGGCTCCTTGCCACCTCCAGTTTACTCTTTCAGGGGGCCTACCCTGGCAAGGCCACATGGGCCTGTTTTCTCAGTCTGCCATTCTGATCTCCTTCCTTTCCTTTCTTTCCTCACTCCTTCCTTTTATATTCCCATTTCCCACTTCACATTTTCTCTAGTGGTTTTTTCAGACTGCACCCACAAGAGCATTGTAGCGCCTATTCAATTTTCCACTGCATCATTACTCTGTATCAAAACATTCTCCCCATTATTTACTTCCCATTCCCTCTACTCCTAGATGTCAACATGGCTCACTCAGTTCCTCAGGTCTATGTTCAAACATCACCTTACCAGAAAGGTCTTCCTGACTGCCTGCTATAAATAACACACTTGCCATCAACTTCTTAACTTCCTTACCACTCTATTTTTCTCCATAGTGTATTATAGGTATAGAGGCTTAGACAGATATTATTTTCTGTATCTCCCTATAACATTAACTTCATGAGAGAGGAGACGAGCTGGCCAACTACCTGGGGAAGTCTATACCCATCAGGGAACACCTCCACCACCAGCATCTGGGAGTTGAAATCCCAAAACAAGATATCAGAACTGTAAGGTATAGAACCAGCAACACATGACAGACACCAGAAAGTGATACAGGGTAGTGATGCAGTTAAAAACTGTATTGGCACCAGAATACCCTGGTGGGCAGAATCTGAAAGAACCACAAGAGTAAATGGGAAGTGGAAAGAGGGGGCATATAAAAAGGGAGGAGCAAGGAGAGAAGAAAAGGAAAAAGGAAGGAGGAGATGAGGATGGACTGAGAGAACAGGCCTATGTGGCCTGGCCAGGAAGACTGAACTGGTGGTGGTAAGGAGCCACATGGTGGGAGTGTGGCCAGCAGAGGAGTAGCCAATGTGGAGTTGGATGCCAGAAAGGCAGACCAGGGATGACCAGGGGCTGCTGAGGGCAGGCCTGGTAAATGTGCCCAGATGCCACCAAAGGCAGGTCTGGTAAGAGAAGTGCAGCAAGGCAGCATATTTTTAAAGCTGATTTTGCATCAGTATCTGTTGGAAAAGTTTGAAGAGCTGCAGAGAAGTGGAGAAGCTTGGAATGCTGGAGAGAGAAGCAAATAGAAGACGTCAGAGAAAGACTGGTCTTGCAGGAGTGCCTAAGATTTGGTGGAGCACTATCTGGGACATGTGTTTGGGACTTTTGGACTAAACGGTACTTGGGGTGAAATAACTGGCCACTTGTGACTTTGAAGACTTTTCATTTTCCTACTCAATATTTCCTTGTAAATAAAACCCTGTTGTTAAATTGCATTTGAGTGGCAACTGCTGTGTGCTCGGGTGATGCAGACCTGTGACTTGTTGGTTTAAGGCTTTTGCAACTTTGACCCAATTTCAAAAGGATCCTGGAGAAGAGCAACACATACTCACCCTACAAGTTCCTGATGTGCTTGGCCTGACTATGTACCTCATTTACTCCTGGAGATCTGAGCAGCCTTGTCTATTACTGCCCAGGAGTGCAAGTTCACAACCAGGAAAAAAGAACACAGTTCCAGAAAAAGAAAAGACTAGTGGGCCAAACATTGACCAACAGTTTGCAGTGAGAGGAGCTGGAGTAACCAGAGGGAGAAAAGGGGAAAGGGGGGGAAGGTGGGGAAGAAGGGGTATAATATGGAAGGGAGGGCCAAACTTAAGAGGAACGACAGCCATACAAATGTGACCAATATTGTATGAAAATTACAAAATAAAAATTAAATTTATTAAAATTAAAAGATAAATGTAAATGGCTTAAATACACCAAAATAAGAGAAAGAAAGAGAGAGAGAATGGCCGGGCATGGTGGTGCATGCAGTCTAGAAAGCCACGGCCGGGGCCAGGGATCGCAGTTTGAGTCCTACCAGGGGCATGTAGCAAGACCTAGTTCCAAAGAAGTATAGCTGATGTGGTGGCATGCACCTATAATCCAAGCTACCTGGGAAGCTGAGGCTGGGGATTGCTTGAGTCTGTGATACCCTGGGCAATGTGAGCCTGTGGTTCCACAGGCAAAAATAGCAAGATGTAGTCTCAAAAAAAAAGAGAGAGAGAGAGAGGAAGGAAGGGAGGGAGGGAGGGAAGGAAAATATTCCAGGTTTTTGCCTAATTTAATATGTATGTTCAGCTCCTAGAACACTATTTAGGAAGTGTTCAATAAACGTCTGTTGTATGAAAGTTTACACGGAATTTTTTGTTTCTCCAACCTCAGATACCCTCCATTGCCACCCTCCAAAAGCCTGATCACTTTTCAAAGCTTAGTGAAATACTCTTCTGGTAAACTCCTAATTGATTGCTCTTCAACAATTACATAATCATGATTTAAGGTTTAATTTTAGTCTACCCTGCAATTTTTATTCTCTTGTTTTTCACTTCTATCTCTAGATCACAAGCTCCTTGGAGGCAGGGTCTCATCTCTCTCGTCATCTATGTCTCATCTCATGCCTCTTCACCATCTCCTCTTTTGTCACACACCATGCCAAGTTCCCTACCATCTCCACTACTGACAGAACCAGATTGCTACCAAAGTCACAGAGGTTAAACGGGGAAGACATTCAACATGTGTTTAAATGCTTGAAGAAAAGGATGTTTCAGAATGAGGTGAAATGCAGGGGTAGAGAAGTAGATGCTAAGTTATGCGAAATGGTATAGCTGGAGCAACTTTTCAAATAAATGTAAAACTTACACACTTTAAAAAGGGATCTAAGTAACATGTTTCTTGTTAAAATCCTATTAAGATAATAATTGTTTGAATTTATTACACAGCAAAATATTTATAAATCTTTTATCTTTCAGAAATAGAAAAAAATCAAGTCACTCTGGCAAGGCACAGTATTTCTAAGAAATCCAAGGTGATTGGCTACATGTAGTTACCTTTAAGTTCCACTGTGGTTCTTTATGATGTCACAGAATTTATCCCTGAATCACTATGCCTCAAGTTGTCACAACGATCAGTGGGTATTCTACTGGTGTACTAGTTAGGATACCTTAAATGCCTCTGGCATTGTTACTCTGTTTCTGACAAATTTTTTGGTTATAGATACTTTTTTCTAATTGAGAAAGATGTCCATTCAAGGACTGTCCCCGTTTTTTTCTCTGTTGCTTATCTGCTTCTTCAAGGAGAGTGTCTGCATCTGTGATGGAACTATCTGGACAAAGGTTGGATGGGAGATTTTTCCAGAAGAAATGTATTTTCTGCAAGTTAAGTCTTCTCCATCTCATTGTCTACCTTACCCTCTGGACAAACTATGCTGCAATTTTGCAAATCTGGATATATTTCACAGTTGTTTTAATCTCATTTACATTTCAGTACAAGCTCTTGTTTTAATCCTTTCTGTTTTATCTGCACATTACCTATGTATGAAATGGAAGAAACACCAAAAAAAGGTGAGTTCATGATATAAAGTGATAGTTAAAGGGTTTTAAACATAATACAAGCTTCTTTTAGGGAAAATACTATGCTTTAATCCTCTTTGTAACCTTACCCTCTACCCTCCCCCCCATTCTTCCTCATGCCCTACACCTAGCATGGCATCTTACACATAAAAGGCCCTTAAAATACAACAAAATAGTCCAATATGTCAAGTCACAGAATACATCAATAAAGTAGTAAGCTAGAAGTAGAATATATAGGAAGTAAAGTCAACTGTCTGGGCCTTTAGGTAAGTCACCTGATCTTTCTCAGACACTTTATCCAGTACTATCTAGGAAAGTTAAGTACACAGAATTTGACATGTATTTTTTTGTCCATTTATTTATTTGTTCATTCCATTTATTTATGCAATCCTGTTATATGATGTCCAAATTCCAGTGATGTCCCATTCTTAACTATGCAGTGTTTGCTGACATTAATAAAAGACTGATATTAATAAAAGACTATATGCATATTTCACTTAATATTTGAAGAGAATAAAGAGTTTTAAAAAATCACCACTGCAACAAAAATTATACTTCAAAATGTTACAATTTTCTGTTACATTTACAAAATCTGTTTTAATGGCATTGTTACAAATAAGAATTTCTCCAAAAAACTTTAATCATTTTGTTGTTTACACATTTTTTTAACATCACTGTATTCTCCAGGGTCCTCCCCCCACCACATCACCCGTGAACCATCACTTAAATATTTGTTGATCACTAAAATCTTATACTATTGCATATATAAAAGAGCATTTATTCTACAGTCATATTTTTCTTCTTTAGTAAACTTTTGTAGAGTGTCTGGAATATAGGTATAAAGTCGTGTTAATGACAGGGATAAGTTCTAAGAAACGAATGTTAAGGTGATTTAGTGGTTAGAGTGTCTGGAATATAAGCATAAAGTCATGTGTTACTTAATGACAGGGATAAGTTCTAAGAAACGAATGTTTAGGTGATTTAGTGGTTGTGTAAACAATACACACCTATACTATAATTAGGGAACATGGTCTGTCATTGGCCTAAGTATCACTATGTGGCACATATATGTGTGTGTATATGTATACACTATATGGATATATATATACAAAATATATATCTAGAAAGTAAATTTAATTTGAACTACAGCAAAAAAATAAATCTGTAACCTTATTTGTTCTATTTTTAGCTGAAAAAACAAGTCTCCTTAGAGACATCCGGCAATGATGAAAATCACTGTGTTTATGACATTGACCAAATACTCTGCAAACTGGCAGCCACAACATCCATGATGACCAAGTACCTGAACCAGGTGTCCAAGCATCCTCCAGCTAAGAAATTCAAGTATCACAAATTAAGAGGAAGAAGAGTGAAGGGGGAGAAGTTGCCAGAGAATAAGAGACATCTCCATATGTAAATGTAGCTCAGTCCAATAGGAACTGAGAAATTTATTAGTCAAAAGAAATTCACTGAGAGAACTGATATAAGAAAGGACAAAAATGTTTTCTTCAGGAGCCTTTGTAATTTTTTGCCACATTCTTTACTGAAACTTACCAAAGAATTCTGGGTTGAAAAGTTATTTCCATTCAGCTAGAAAATTATCCATACTTACTAAATACTAAGGAAAGGTCACTACTTCATTATTATTTTTAAGGAATTAGATTACTGATCATTAACCAATTTGTAGAATAGAATCTTGATAATGTTTCAATAAACATGTGATTTAAAAATACTTTTCTATTTTTATTGTTTTCTTGTGCAATTTTTACAACCATAAGGAGATCTTAAATTCCCCACCCCCAATTGTTAAAAAAAATATGGAAATATTAAGGAATAAATATGTGCTCTAACTTTTAATTTTCTATTGAGATAACATCATTGTACAATTTGACATATTATTTAGGGGAACAGATTCACACTTCTGCAGATGTATGTCACCACACCAAACCCACTACTAAAGAACCTATATTTATCCTAAACCATGCGCCCCTTCCTCCTTTGTTCCCCACTCCAATACTTTATGCCTCTCCAGTAGACTGCAGTCATATTTCTAAAGTTTATTTTGGTTTAATATTGTCAGTTTCTTTGTTTTGTTCCTCTATACCCCCATAGGAATAAAATTCTATCTTCCTCCTGACTTTTTCACTTAGCATAATCCCCTACAGTTTTATTGATCTTGTACCAAATTTCAAGAATTCATACATATTATACTAGAATAATATTACACTACACACACACACACACACACTCTACATCTGAATCATTCTTTTGTAGTTGGAAACTTAAATTAATTTTTAAAGCATAAATTTTTCCATCTCAGTATGATAAAGAAGCATCAACATTGTCTAATCTTTAGACTTTTGTTAACAAGATACTTAAATTTTTAAAAATAATTCCACTTTAGTTGATCAACCACATCAATTTTTAAAAGTATGTTTATTATTATATTTTTCAAACAAAAACTGGAAGGCTAGTTATAAACAGGATTATTAAATCTAAGTTGACTAAAAATAAGTTTGAAATCCCTGAAAAAATGTGCCACATCAATTTAAAAAAATCTCCCATCAATGGAAAGGAGGAAAAAACACTTTAAAAAGCAATTCTCAAAATAGTAACAGATAACTCCATCTTTACCAGGAATAGGTTAAAAAAAAAAAAAGTGCCTACCTTACATTACTGTGCATCATTAAGTTTATGATTCCACTCTTCTTTATTCATACCTCCTAAGCACAACCCTACTCCCACATTTCCATAAATGTTAATTCCAGTCCTCATACTTCGGCACTGTCAATCACACACAAGCACACATACTTCTTTCAGTGGAGGACTCTTGAAAACATTTTTCAAAACCTCCCAAACCTCTGTAACCTCTGTAATTCTAGTGGTAGAATTTTCAACATTATGCAAACATCTCTTAGGGGTAGGGAGACCACAATCCCATAAATCTCTTCAAGTGACTCATCACTAAAAGGAGAAATGAAAGTGGTTTCTAGTCTTAGTAAGTTTAAATTAAACAAATGTCACATTCAATGTTGAGCACTTTGTTTTTCTGCCATGCTAAACTACATTATCAAGAAGTTCCAGTTCTTATAGCTACATCACTGGTGTGGAAACAAAATGCTAATTTCCTTTTATAGCCTTCATCACTAGAAAACATTGGGTATAATTCCTCCAGGAAGGTAAAGACCTTAATAGATGGATTTCAGAGAGAAGGAATCAAATGAGACTTCACCTATAAGTCCTAAGCTCTTTTTCTAAGGATAGTCACAGCAAAATTTGTCCCTGGATATTGGTTTTTAAGTACCACAAGTCATCTTTTAAAAGTACATTTTGAATTCAGGCTTTTAAATTCAATTCTTTACTGTTTTCCTTTTGCTTACAGAATTAATCAGAAAATCAAAAGTATTAAGAGGAACCTTGCCTACAGAAAATATTTAATTTCAATGGATCATTACCTATAATCTAGAAAGTATAGCTTTTTCTTCCCAAATGTATTTCTCAAAGTATTTTCTTTCTTCTCAGATGTGCTACCTTCCCTTAAATTTCCTTATTTCTATTAACTCTCCAGTCCCCTTCTCATTTTACTGATAAGTAAGACCCTTACTGCTACCACACAAATCTTAAAAATCACTGCAATTTTTGTCCTCCTTTATATAAAACCTCTCAATGCACCACAGAATTGAAATGAAAATAGTTTACCCTGGCATTTAAAGTTATACCCTGACTGTAATAATAGTAGCTGTCTGACCATAGCAAGTGTTGACCACAAGCCAGGCATGAGCTGAGTGCTTACATCTTCCCATTCAGTGCTCACATGACCCCAGATGTAGGAACTATTATTGCCCCCCCCCCTTTTCTAGAAAATTAAGTATAAAATTTTTAAGTAATTTTTTTTTAATTTAAGTAGTTAATGTAGAATATACAAAGGTAGACAGGTGTCCCTGAAACTAATTTTATAAATTAGTGTTTCTTTAATTAAAAAAAAGAATTTCAGTACCTTGTCCATGATTACAAGGGTTTCAATTAGAGATACCAGTATTTAAATTCAAGCAATCTGAGCCAAGAACTGTTGTACTTACAATCTTATTATTTTCCTTCTGCTGGAGGCTATCTGTGCAAACTGACTCATTGTTCTAATCAGCTGGTTTCCTTGCTGTCCCCCAAAATGCCACTTTCATTTCCACCTCCAGAATTTTCCCTACTCCCCTTCTTCTTTTGTATATTCACATCCCACTCATCCTTTAAGACCCAGTCCAACTCCAGTTTCTCTGACATCAGATTCTCTGACTACTTACTATGCCATGTTAATCCTTAATCACAGGCATTCTGATATAGTTATTGAAGTGCTATTTATGTTTTGTAGCTTATCATCCCCCACCTAACCAAAGTATAGATGGCAGGAATGACCAACTGTCCCTACAACACAGCTATGCTCACAGGATAAACACAAATATAAATAACCTTTGAAGATGAATGCTGTGAACTTTATAAGTACTAATTTTTAAATAATGTCTTACACATATGTAGTTACAATCTCTCAAGATCTCTTTAAGTTATATACTACCAGGCTATGGAGTTGATGTAGGAAAAATGGCAGCAAAACACAAAGGCAGCAACAAGTTTTTTGACCTCTGATTGAAATATAACATACACACAGAAAAGTGCAAACCTTACATGTACAGCTTAATGAATTTTCACAAACAAGCTACAATACGCAGAGATTGAAAAAAAAGAAAATCACACCCAGCAATGGCCCTCATGACATAAGATAATTTCTATTCTTTCACAAGCAATAAAAATGGTTTGCCAGGCAAAGTGGAATTATTACAGCTGATTCTACCTGGGACAGCAAACATATTATTCAAATATATAATTTTTTAAACATTTAAGGAATGGTTCATACTGCCTTGCTCTCTTAGAAGGTGGTCTTGAAAATATATTATACATACATTCTTATAGAAAACTATTGGTGAAATTGTTAAAAGTTGGTAAGTCAGTTTCCAATGCAGTCACTTTGTATTAAGTACAATGTCTTATGCCAATAATAAAAATGCAAGAAAAGGCCGAATTCACATTTTCAACAGCAACACAACAGTAGTTATAAAGACTTAACCTCTAACTCTTGAGAGGAAAATCTATCACATCAATCAGTTTGCTAATATCCTATGACCTTCCTTACCTGCCCAATCCAGGAATTCAACACATTCAGTCTGAGAATACCGAGCAGCAACATCTCGAGCTCTTTCTTCCCGGAAATTTAAAGCTTCTATATCAACATCCAATTCCACAAGTGCCTTCAAAGTTTCCAAACGACCCCAGGCTGCAGCACAGTGCAACAGTGTGTAACCTAACAAACAGAATGAAGCTGTCAAGCAAAGCAGACCACATTGTCTTCGGTTGTTTTAGGAAGTAAATCGTATGGGTAAACAACAAATTAAATGGGCCATGATCTAAATTTTACATAGTTTAAAATATATCATTTACTATATATAAACTTTGCAAATTGACTTCATTTAGTTCATAAAAGCCCTATTAATCAAAACTACTATAATTTCCACTTTACAGATAGGGAAACTGACATTCAGAGAGGGTTAAAAACTTGCCTAAAACACACAGCTAAAACACTCAGAGAGAGCTGGGGAGAATGGCTGCCAGAGACTGGCTATCTGGCAGTCACCCACACAATTAGAATCATAATTTTAAGGAATTTTTCATCATAAGAATTACTTTAGCATTAGGTTGACATAACCATCCAAGGTACTAAAACTATATATAATTTTTATTTGAAATAAATCTTTTGAATTAAGTTGAAATTATAACTTTATTTAACTAGAAAGCTATTTCTTAGACTCACTGAGAGAACTAGCATGAGGTGTAATTGTAAAGGTGAGAAACATGGAAGGCTGCCAGGTACAGGCTTGTGCCTGTAAGCTTCAGCCTATGAAGCGGCCAGGGCTAGGGATCGCAGTTTGGGTGCCACCTGGGGCCTGTAGCAAGACCTATTTCCAAAAAAAATGCTGCTGGGCGTGGTGGCACACGCCTTAATCCCAGCCACCTGGAAAGCTGAGGCTGGGGACTGCTTGAGTCTGTGGTACCCCAGGCAACGTGAGCCTGCAGTTCCACGGGCAAAAACAGCAAAAACTAGTCTCAAAAAAAAAAAAAAGAAAAGAAACATGGGAAGCATTTTAAAGAATTTTTTTCATAATAGTTTAAAAGGAATAAAAGTTCATTGTTTTAATTTACCCACAAGGATATGCTTATAACCCACTTAACCAGTCAAAGAGGTATGTGTGACTACTACAAGAAGAGTTGAGCAAGAGAATGAACATGTATTGAATCTATTAAGTACCAGACACTTGATTTGCTATTATTGCCATGCTGGCAGTAAGCAACCAAAGCAAGATTCAAACTCAAGTCTGTTGCCAAATAAAGAAGCAGGAGGCAAACAAAGGCTGCCCAAAATGGTGGGTATGCCTGCTGCTTTTGACACAATCTGACTGGTTGAAACATTCATACAGAGCAAAGAAAATGGGATTAATCAAACAACGGGTGAACCCCTGGGACTAGGATTAAAACCTGCAGATAAACAGACCATTGAATAGTTACAAGAAGCTGCAATAACTTTTATTTAAAGACCAGCTGATAAAAGAGACAAGGGGTGGTAGAAAAATTGACATCATACACTATGAGTATTCCATTCATGGAAAGGTGGAAGAAACCGTGCAAAAGCAACCAAAGGAATTTACCCCATACCCTGGACATTGCCCACATTTCCATGGATAAGGGCCTAAAAACTATACTTAATGATGCTACCCTACTCCAGCTGGGTCATGGACAGCAACAAGTGTTCAAGGATTGAAAGAGTGAAAAAGAAAGGATAAGCATCCTTTGAAAGGGACTCCATTTTCAGTAACTTGGCTGGACAGCTTGATTCCTGGGGTTTTAAAAATACCAACAGGGTGATTAAAGCTGTTTTTTGAGGCCCTTCCTCTTAAGCACAAAGTGCTCACAGATGTAGAAACAATGATTCCAAATCAGTATATCTTTGCCAATAACACATCTGTTCTCCCAGTCAGTGGAATTGCTTCCGTCTGCAGGAGACCTAAGGTGACTGGTACCTACTGCTTCTTTCCTGTTGATAAGATACAGCTGTTGGAGACAACTACAACTTTAAAAAAAACTGCTAAGGACATACTGGTTCTGATAGAGGCTGGGGAGAGAGAGGAATTGGATGAGCCACTATGCACGATAAAGTAATAAATCTATACACACACAGTGCATGTGCTGTCTACTCTGAGATACTTTTCCAGTCCAAAAACACATCTGGATCAGTTCTGGGAAGCAGTACTATCAGAAGACCATACTCGGCACACTGGGACATGCCTGAGGTCAGATGTCCAGGAAGGCTGGAGAGCACAAGTTCCCGGCAGCCATGAAGGACAGCTGACTGCTGAACAACTGTTTTTGTCTAACTCACCATAAAAAATCAACTGGAAATGAAATATTAAGGTGGTTGGTTTAGGGTTCCCAAGTTGCTGGCTATGTGAGTAATACACACTTTAAAGATTTAACTCCTGTCTCTGGCATGTGGTGGTGACAAGAGGCCCAAGCTCTGCTGTAACAGTTGGTCTCATGCAGTGAAGGGTCACTGTTGTGGAAAAGGATGGACCTGGCTTCCATACCAACAGATGTCTTGTATCCATAATGTTTGAAGTCAGCAGAATTCTCCAGAAAGCAGTTAATCCTAAGAACCTGGATACCCTGCCCACAAGCTTTGGCTTTCCTGTGGATGCTGCCATGCTGACCAGTGAAGCTGCATAGATATAGCAGAACACATAGCAGAAGATCTAAACAAAACCTTTGAGTAGTTTGAAGGTGCTAACCTAGAACTGCTGAAACAGATGGTGTCCAAGAGCTTCCTGGGTCACAAGTCTCAGAAGGGTTTTTATATCTACTGGGAAGGTGTGAAGAACAAGAATCTGAATTTTGACTAGGTGGTACTTTGGCAAGTCTTAAAGGTGCTTCTTAGGTCTAATGTCTCCTCTGATGAAGGTATCCAGTACTGTCTGGTAATAAGTTCTGCGCATGGGGCAGCCATGTGCTAGCAAGCAGAGTTGTTGGTCACTCCTGCAGAAAAAAGCTATTGGCATTGTCTCTCGGCAAAGTCCCCCCATGGCCCACCCTCCATCTTGGAGGGCACTTCTGTTTTGTGGATTTGTATACAGCTCAGAAGATAGCAGACCAGTTCAAGAAGTATGAAGCTGCGTAGAGAAAACAGTTCAACCTTTGACAGCTCAATGCCTAAGCTATTAGCCTTAACAAGAAGTCTTACCAGTGACCATGCCCTCATAGCCTGCTACCTACATACTAACCACAGTGCTGGTCCACCAAGTGAGTGTTATCTCAATTTATCAGAATTATCAGAAAGTAAACTCTGGCATTCAATGTGTACCTCCATAAAAGTACCTTCAGCTATCACCATCTTCCTCCTGGTGAAGTCTAATTGTGAATTGGTTCACACTTCATGTTGGAAGGTGGAGCCTACTGTGCTCATGAATTCATAAACTCTAAGGCCCAAAGTATTAGTGTATCTAGAGTCATCTCTGCTGCCTGTTCCTCCATGCAAGCCAGTAGGGGGCAGTGGTGGTGAGGGCATTTCTGCACCCAGTCAAAAATATATCAGAAATACCAAACCTCTATAAATAAATAGGTGGACCAATTCACGCATACTTTCCACTACAAAATCATCTTATGGAATGTCATTCATCACACACAGCACTCAAATCAAACAATATTACTTGCTTGATTTGTTTCTTTCCCTATAAGAAAAAAACAAAGTTTAAGTTGAAAACAAACAGCATCAGATGTAATTGAGGCAATTACTGCATTAGGTAGTGGGTTTTCTGGTTCTTTTGGGGTGGGTGGCTGGACTTTTGTTTTGCTGCCACATTATCACACATGCAGGTGCAAAATAATACCCATTCATTATCTCACAGTTCTGTAGATCGGAAGTCTAAATACAGTGGTTCAGCTGGGCCTTAGCTGAAATCTTCAGAGGGTTGGAATCAGTTGTCAGTAGCCTGGGATCCTATCTGGAGACTCTAGGGGGAAAAAAGTCTGCTTCCAAACCCATTCCAGCTAGTAGAATTAGTTACTGGAGGGAGTAGAACTGAGGTCTCAGAGTTATTGCTGGCCTGCATTCCTCATTATCATGTCTCCTGATCTTCAAGTCAGCTTTAGCAGATTCCTTCTCATGTGTCAAGCCTCTCTGATGTATTTTGCCGAATTTCTTCTAAACTAGAGATCATCCTCTGCTTTTCAGCTCTGTAATTAGATTGGGACTGCCTGAATAATCCAGGCTAATCTCTCTATTTTAAAGTGTATAATTTGAGTTTTATTGATTTGTCACTGATTTACATAACTGTGTCATGTTAGAAGTACAACTTCACATATGTGAACATGCAAAGTACATGGTCTTAATTACCTCTGCCATGTCTCTTCTGACTGTAAAGTAAGGCATTCATAGGATCCAGAGACTTAAAAAAACATGGGCATGCCTAGGGGAGCTAGTCTGCTACCAGAGTCAGCAGTCCCCAACGATTCAAATAACTCCCAAGTGCAGAATACATTCATCCATCCTAAGGTCCCAAAGGTCTCATCCTGTTACATATGAACTCAAAATCTCATCCAAATGTCATCATCTTCAAAGTTTCAAGTCTCAACATCTAAATCACCCGTGGATGAGAATCTGGATATAATCTATATGCAATCCCTCTCCTTCTGTGGATATGTGAAACTAAAAAAACAAATTATCTACTCCCAACATCTAATACTGGAACACAAGTAGTATAACAGGGATAGGTAATCTGGTGGGGAAATGGAAAGTAAAATAGTTACAATACAGAGGAGTTTTGAAATCAAACGTGGTAATTTTTCTTGGTTCTCAGCTCTGGGCTCTCAGTTGTACTTTGTGGGTTTTAACTTCACTGAATCATCCTTCCTTTTTTCATGAAAGGTAGCATGAGTTTGCAACTCAACAGTCTGTCAGCCCACTTCCTGACAGAATGTTCAGTATCCAACAGCTTTCCTTTATTTTGTACTCTTTTTGTCTCTTTCAGTTCAAGATGACTGTATTTTTGCTACTATAAAATTCTGAAGAACTTTCTAGGCTTCAGTGGATGTGATAGAAATTTGGTTCACTCCATTAGACAGAAACCAAGCTCAGAAGTTCTACAGACATATTCCCTTCTCCACTTTTGACTTCTGAGATGGCTGAAGGGCAATGTCAAGTTTTCTACTTTGATTAAAGGGATACACTTAGTCTTAGCCTTCATTTCATGTCTTAACACTATGACCTTTTGATGTCAATATGTCAACAAAAGGTTATAGCTTTTTGCATATAAAAATTTCAGTGTTTTTCTCTAGAGCATGTTATTCTGACAGTGAACCTCTTATTTTAACATCTTTGCTGTCTACATAAGCTTTGAATTTCTCAAATCAAGTAGTTCTGATTCCTTTTAGTTTACCAATTCTCTATTTCTGTCTGTCTGCTGGCATTTTATTATGAATAGCAAGAAGAAATCAGAACGTAATTTCAACTCTTTGCTCAGGAATCTCCTCTGCTAAATGACAAGGTTTCATAATGTGCATGAAATGAGAGTGAAGAAATTGATTGTTCTAGAGTTCACCATCAAAGACTTAAAGCCTGTACACATGTAAGCTACACACATTGAAAACACCTAACAATAGAAACCAAATAGTTTCACTAATATATGGGATATAGTGAAAAAACAAACAAAAGCCTTGAGGAAAAGTCAAAACAAGCTAAGCATCAAACTGAAGCATACAACTTTGAGCAGGAGGGAAAGAGGGGAACTGAAGGGGGGAGGGTAAATCCCTGAGATTACAATGTTGTGAAACTTATAAATAAATTTTTAAAAAAAAGAAAGAAAAAGAAAAAAAAAGATCAACCTAACCAAAAAAAAAAAAAAAAAAAAAAAAAAAAAAAAAAAAAAAAAAAAAAAAAAAAAAAAAAAAAAAAAAAAAACCAAAAAAAAAAAAAAAAAAAAAAAAAAACACCTAACAAAAGAATGGCAACACTCTTGTCAACCAGTTAGAAAAGCACCTCTCTTAAAAATAAAGGAAGTATATGACCATATATTGATTTAGAGCTCTCCTTTTCTTTAACATAGTATGACTTTTATAAATCACTATCATTCCAAGTTTTGTCAGTGAGTATAGAAAGGTTATATAAGTTGCTTAAGTCATACAGTCAAGTTAATGGCAAAGCTATGATTTGAATCCAAGCTCTAAAATTCATGCTAGTTGAAAACAGGATCTGAAAATCCATGCCACTAAGCAAGCATTATAGAATCCTTTGGTAACTTTTGCCTCAGTGTTAGGATTTTGAGTATTACCTGTTTAGTACCCAAAATACTAGTCCATTGTTTATTGAGTTATAGTTCATTGTATTGATGATAGTGCATTCATCCATTCCCCTGTTGATTTAGATCATTACCAATTCTTTATTATAACAGAAAATATAGAAATAATCACTCTTACATGAGTTTTTTTTAATATGTGAGAGTTTTTCAAAGACATATATCTAGATACGAAATTGTCAGTTTGGCACTTTATGTACCATTCCTTAAAGTGGTTGTATCATTTATACCCCCTCCAACAGAGTAAGAGATTCTACTTCCCATTATCTTCAGTACTGTCAGATATTTAAATTCTTGTCAATCTGATGAGCTAGTAGTAGTTCATCATTTAAATTTAAATTTTAATAGTGAAATAGAAAACATATTTATATATTTATTGGTCATGAAAGTTTCTCTTCCAAGAATTACTTGCTCCCTAACCTTAGCTTATTTTTCTATTTTGGTTGAAATTCTTCTTACTGATTAGTAAGGTATCTTTATTGAGATATATCCTGTGTCAACCAGTCATTTTATCATTTACTATAGAGCACATTATCATGTGCTCTAATCATTTATATAAATTATAGAGACTTTTATATAATTTTTAAAGTCTACATATAGCATAGTCAATCTTTTGATGCTTATATTTTTACAGTTCAAGTTATCCTATGATACCTTAATACTACACCAATTCTCCTCTATCAGAATATTTCTTTTTCCATATTCATATCTTGTATGTACCTATAACTGATTTTTGTGCATCAAAAAAAATCATTTTTATGATATTTAACCTCACCCTGAAATATAGATATAATTTGGATCTTCTTTTATGTAATTCAGTAAGTTTATATTTTTGTCATAAATGTATATTTATTCTAATTTCTTCATAGTATTGCTGAGTAAGATCTTTAATTTTATTACATTCTCCAGTTGATTGCTGATGGTATATAAAAAGTTGATCTGAAATATTTTTAATTCATGTTCTTTCTAATTTCTTAGTACCAATATAGATTCCCTTGGATTTAAATCTATATGTCTATAAATAATGAGAGTTCTGTTTCTTCCACTCTAATCCTTATATCCATTGGTATGTTGGTAAATGCTTAACCCATCAGTTCTCTTGGTGGCAGAGGGGAAACCATGATTTATACTATTAGCCAATCTCAATTATGAATGTAATCTGAGTATGGTCATCTTCAGGCTACCAATGTAATGTCAACCAATTTACAAACCCCTGAAAATAGGCAACTCAGTACACCAGTAAGACGCTAGCTCCAACACAAGACTGTATTATTTCTTTCATGTATTTTTTTTTTTTTTGGTCTTACTGTGTTGCTAGAACCTCCAATATAATGATCACCAGAAACTAGGATAGTGAATATTACGGTCTTGTTTCTAACTTTAAGGAGTGCTTCTAGTGATGCAAAACTAGGTAAGTTCACTTCAGGCTTTTCCTAGAGAGCCTTCAGGAAGGCTTCTTCTATTCCTATTTTTCTAGGAGCTTTCATCATGAATGAAATGTTATTTTTTTTTCAAAGACTTTGTCTACATCTATTGAGAGCATGTGGTTTGCTCTTTTACTTTTTAAATTTTTTAATTTAGAAAATTGTAAGGCCAGGCACGGTGGCTCATGTCTGTAAGCTTCAGCCTATGAAGCGGCCGGGGCTAGGGATCGCGGTTCGAGTCCCGCCTGGGGCCCGTAGCAAGACCTAGTTCCAAAAAAATATAGCTGGGTGTGGTGGCATGCGCCTGTAATCCCAGCTACCTGGGAAGCTGAGGCTGGGGATTGCTTGAGTCTGTGGTACCCCGGGCAACAAGAGCCTAAGGTTCCACAGGCAAAAATAGCGAGACCTAGTCTCAAAAAAAAAAAAAAAAAAAAATCATAGCAATACTTTTTCTAATGTTAGGACTAAGCTTATATTGACGGGAAAACACAACCTACTCCAATAAATATTTTAATACACAATCTTAGAGTCAATTTGTTAATATTCAAGATGTTTGCACCTGTTATTGAATGAAATTGGCCTGTAATTTTCCCTTTCTAGTAATCTTTTTAGTTTTACTATAGACGTTTTATCTCTTGTAAAATAAGTTAAGCAGCTATCCAGTTCTTTTTATGTCTTCCAGCATATCTGTAAAAACTAGACATTGATTACTTTTTCCCTAGTAGTAAATCTTACTTATAAAAACATCTGAGTCTGGAATTAGGTGGGGCTGGGGGCAACAGGCAGATTTTCATTACTTATTTCACTTTTTTAAATGACCATTGATCTAGTCAAAATTTCTTTTTTTTTCTTGACTCAATTATGGCAACTTATTTTTTACTGGAAAATTGTCTACTTCATCCTAGTACTCAAATGTACTGTCATGAGGTTATATTTTCTATGAGTTTTGTTGCTGTATGTTTTTTTGGTTTGTGGTTTTGGGGTCTTTTTGTTTGTTTGTTTGTTTGTTTTTTAGCCTATGGGTTTTTTAAATCTTAGCTTTTCCTGTGGGAATGCCCCATTTAAAAACTTTCATACATTACTTACGTTCTTTCTGATATATTCAGATATCAAAAATTATCAAATGTTGTCAATATTATTATTAAGGTTTTCCTACTCTGTCTTCTTTTCTGAGCTAGATTTTGTTTTATTGATCCTTGCTATTATTTCTTTATTTTCAATGCCATTATTTTACTCTATTATTCCTATTCTTCCAAATGCTTTACTTACTGATTTTCAAGATTTCTTTTATTCTAATAAATGTACTAAATAGGACTTTTACTTGTATCTTACAGGCTCTGATATATAGTGATCCTCTTATAAGGTAAATATTTCATAATTTCTACATATTTTCCAAGACCAGTGAATGATTTAATGTGTTTTTCTGGTTTTTGTTTGTTTGTTTTTTACCTTTTAAAAGACGGGTTTGTCAGAAAAGGGAGTGAAACACCAACAGTCCCTGCTGAGTCACAGGTAGGCAGCAGAGCTGAAAGTATGTTTTTGCTTCCAAAATTATTAGGGTTTTTCAGTTATCTTTCTGTTACTATATTTTAATTTTATTGTAGTCAGACACAAAAGACTGCATGCTATCAAATTTTTGATATTTGTTGAGACTTCCTTTATAACCTAATGTGTGATAATATTTCAAAAATTTCCATGTGAGTATAGTTGCTGGAGATAATTTTTTTATTTTCCACAATTAACATGTACTTGTTTGTAATCCAAAAAAAAAGTGAGTAGAGTAAGAGAACTAATTAGATAAAGACTCCAAAAACTAATAAGTCTTCAAAGGAAAAAAGATAACATTATCACTGAAAATTTACTGCTTGCTAATTTACTATATGTCATATACTATATTGCTATATCATATTTTATCTTATTTATCCTCATATAACACCCTGTAGTAAAAATATAACTATTATCCCCATTTTGCAGATGAAGAAAAAAGGGACACAAAAAAATTAGGTAACTTGCCTAGTTCACACAGCTAAGAAATAGTGAAGTCTATGTTCTTAACTACTGAACTATTCTGCATCAACATGTACACGCACATATTCAGATATTCTGTGTGCATATATAATATATGCAATCTAAGCAGATACATCAAATTTGCCTGTCTTTAAAGAGAGTATATAGCATAGTTAGACAGTAATAAGATAAAAAAGACAAAATACCTCTGGCTGTTTTTTCATTCAGATTCACACCATATTTTGCCAAAGCTCTAATCACATCACTTTGCCCAGCCATGCAAGCTGCATACAACAAATTTCTCCCAACGATGTCTTCTTCCAAAATTAACTGTATGGCCTGGTCATGATGAGGGTTCTCAGGATCATCCAAAATCTTGTGCAAACCTTCTACATCCCCTCTGAGAGCAGGCTGTAAGAGGGGGTTAACTGTGTGAGGAGCCTCTGCTTTTTTGGCACCCTCATTTTCTTCATTATCTTCTTCTTCTTCTTCTTCCTCTTGCTGTGGTAAAAATACTGATTTTTCTGAGCTTTCTGCCTCTGGGGATCCTTCCGACTCCATTAACTCCAAAAACTACCTGAGATCAAAAACAATTAAAGACATCTCCTCAAACAAATCAATATTCATTGATTTACTTGATCAGTCAACTGAAAATATAAATGAACTAAAAATATCTACCTGGTTGAAAAACATTATAAAATGGGATAGCTCATCCACTTAATCCATAAAGTTAATATGCACTATTATAAAGTAATACACTATCTGAATATATATTAAAATACATATATTATAAACTGTAAACTCAATAGGGATAAAAAAGGAGATCCATTGAGACTAAATTCAAAGAAAAAGATTGAAAGAGAATGCTAAAGCAACTTATCTGCCTAAACAAGACTCATTTTGGAAAGAATAAATAGATCACTGCATCCAGATTAACACCTTAAAAATTAGCACTGGCATTTATATAGAATTCATTCATTCAATAATTCTCACTGAAAGCTGACTGATGTATCTTGTAGACACCATATAAATTACAAAGAACCAAATTTATCTCCTGTCCTCAATTACTTATTTCAAAGAAGTGAATACTATATGTACAGACTATGTATAATCAAAAGTGATGAGTGGGAAGTATCTTAAGAGACTTACTACTAAGGTAGTTTAAATGAGACAAGATTAATTCCATGTAGAATTAAGGAAGTATTATTGGTGCTCACTTGGGAAGTGAGAATGGTGGTTCTCTGCTCTTCCCAGTTTTATAAGCAGCCACCCCTTTTTGTGCAGGACCAGAGGCCCTCAGACACCATGGTGAAGGTCAGGATGAGTAGATTTGGTTGGATTCGGCACCTGGTCACCAGGCTGCTCTTAACTCTGGCAATGTATATATTGTTGCCATAAATGAACCTTTAATGACCTCAACCACATGGTCTACAAGAACCTATATGAGTCCACACATGGCAAGTTCAATGGCACCATCAAGGTCGAGAATGGGAAGCTTGTCATCAAGGGAAAGTCCATCTCCATCTTCCAGGATCAAGGTCCCACGAACATCAAATGGGTGATGCTGGTGCTGTGTTATGGAGTCCACTGGTGCCTTCACTACCTTAGAGAAGGTCAGCACTCACCTGAAGGATGGAGTCAAATGTATCTTCATCTCTGCTGATGCCCCCATGTTTGTGATAGGCATGAACTATGAGAGACATGACCACTCCCTCAAAATTGTCAGCAATACTTCCTGTACTACCAACTGCTTGATCCTTTGGCCAACATCGTCCATGACAACTTTGGAATCATGGAGAGACTCATGACCATGGTCCATGCCATCACTGCCACCCAGAAGGCCATGGATGGACCCACTGGGAAGCTGTCACGTGATGACTGAGGGGATGTCCAGAACATCATCCTGTTCTACTGGCACCATCAAGGCTGTGAGCAAGATCACCCTGCACTGAATACAAAGCTGAATGATATGGTCATTTATGTCACCATGTTCAACATGTCAGCTGTAGATCTTACCTGCTGGCTGGAGAAAGCTGCCAAATTCAATAATATCAAGAAAGGATGGAGCAGATGTCACGGGGTTCCCTCAAGAGCATTCTGGACTACACTAAGGACCAGGTTGGGTCCTAGAATTTTAACAGTGACACCTATTCCTCTACCTTCAATGCTGGGGTTGGTAGTGCCCTCAACAAATCTCTTGTCAAGTTCATTTCCTGATATGACAATGAATTTAGCTAAGGAACAGTGTGGTGGACCTCATGGTCCACAATGGCCTCCAAGGAGTAAGAGTCCCTGGAGTAGACCCAGTGAGAACACAAGAGGAAGAGTGATACTGAGAATCTCCTGACCTGTCACAGTTTGATCTCATACCCTCCAGAGAAGAGGAGAGACTTGGGAAACCCTGTGCTGTCTTGTATCATCACTAAAGTATATATACCAATAAAAACTAAAGGTAAGTATTGAAAGATGAGTAGCACATATCCCTCATATGTGTCTGAACAGTTTGTAGCATCATTGTTCATAACAGCAAAAATCTTTGTGCTGGAAAGAACCAATGCCCTAGAACAAGAGTGTAAACAATGGTGTAGTCACAAAAATATAGTCTATAGTTGTGGGTATTGCTAAAAGAATGCTTAAGCAAACCAAAACAGGGGGACTGTGAAAGGATGTATAAGCAAAAACAAAGTCAGTAAACAAACAGGTGCAAAATGCATGATTATTCAGGACAAAAAACACACATCTGAGAAATGAAAAGCCTTGGATTCTAACAGAAGATCCTCCCTTGGAAGTCCCACAAGGATGTGTCTCCAGGAATAATCAAGTGTTACCTTACTGATAAGCTTGAGACCATGAGCAAGATCAAAGAGTAATTCCAGAATAGGTGAATTTATTTCCCCCCCAAATTAAAAAAACAATAATCATGTTTTCCAAAAACCTATTGTGTCTCTGATACCACATATGATAATCCCATGAATAAAGCATGCCTGCCACTCACCAAGAGTAGCAGACCTATCTCACTAGCAACTTGTCTCCATGTTCCTCTATTGCTTTCTTCCTAGTCAGAGTGCTGGCTAGTCAGGGTGCTGGCTCACAATATAAGTGGTGAGAATGAATAAATTATTATGATATGCCATGTAGTAAGCAAGTTCTGACATGCCTCCCTTTGTCACTCACCTGCCTCATGGTATCTATAGCCTTGTGTAATTCTCTCCTCTTGAATGCTGGCTAGACACAATGACTTTTTCTAATGAAGAGAATACAGTGACAGTGATTAAAATGTCACTTCCATAATCTGGTTACAACAGACTATGACTTTTGTCTTGCTAGTAATCTGTCTCTTCCCATTTTATGACAGAGAGGTTTACCTTTCAAGAAATGGAGGACAATCTCTAGCCAACAGTCAGTAAGGAATCAAAGTCCTCATTCCAATAGCTTGTGAAGAGCTTAATTCTGCAACAAACATCTAGTGATCTTGGAAGTGGATTTGCCCCCAATGATGAACCCCGAGATGACTGTGGCCCTAGTCAATATCTTAATTGTAGCTTCCTCAAACAGACCTAGAGAAGCAGTACCCTGATTCCTGACCCACTCAAACTATGTGATAATAAATATGTGCTGTTTTAAGCTACTAAACTTGAGTGTAACTTATAACTCAATAATAAACAGTGAAGACATGCAATAATCCAAATGAATCCTAGCAATGTAATAGTAAATTAAAAAAAGGTTAATCTAAAGTAGTATGCGTATGCAGATAGAGAGATAGAGAGATACATAGATACAGATTTTATAAAATCCAAAGGAACTAAAATTAAAATCGATATTATAAGAAATACAAGCAGATGCAGTACTACTTTAAGTAGAAGAAAAGCAAAATTGAACACAAGTTTTAGGACAGTGTGTATAGGTCAGGGAAGGGAAGAGTTTTTCTGAAATAAAAAGATCAAGCCAAGTCTTTCAAGGCATATATCCTTAGGTCTGACTTTTAAAATATATTATCTATGAGAATAAAAGTAAATGTTCAGCCGGGCACGGTGGCTCGTGCTTGTAAGCTTCAGCCTATGAAGCGGCAGGGGCTAGGGATCGCGGTTCGAGTCCCCACCTGGGGCCCGTAGTGAGACCTAGTTCCAAAAAAAATAGCTGGGCATGGTGGTGCATGCCTGTAATCCCAGCTACCTGGGAAGCTGAGGCTGGGGATTGCTTGAATCTGTGATACCCCGGGCAAC